>VYZQ01007032.1:8697-20573 GCA_013400655.1 Mystacornis crossleyi | reverse complement strand
GAATTCCCATTCCCATTCAGAAAGATCCCTCACGACCTTCATGGCCAGGTGAAGACCTTAACATCTGTCTCTTGAGACCTAGGATTTGAAACCAGGTCAGCCGTATCTCAGGCAAATATAGAAAAATGGGCTGAAATCTACCTTCTGTTGGGAGCTGCTGTTTTGTGTAACCATACAGACAGTGATTACCCTACTCATGTAAATGGATATTTCTGCCATCATCTGGCCAGTGATGTTGTTAAAACTGATGCATCCACATGAAACGTTATGTGACATCTTTATGTTTGTTCTTTTGTTTAATTCATATTTATATTGTTCCTTATCCTACTCCTGCAGAAGACAAACAGCTGTGCTTTTCCAGTCATACAGNTCCAGACCACTCCGACAGCTCACTTAATGAATCCTGTATTGCAGAGGACAGCCACGTTTGAGGGACTGTCAGCCTGAGATACTGGTGCCTGCATATTGAAGACTCAGGTGAGATCCTTTGACATCTGACAGGGCTGTGCTGACTGTCTTATCATGAAGTGAAAACAGACACCGGAGGGATGATGGTTTTGACAGGGATGAGGCATTTAAGAGTTCTATGTTTTGGCAGGGTCCTGTGCACATTGTGGTGAGCAACAGCATTACAGACAGTGTTTCTGCAGCAAACAAAGGGGCTGCTGATCTTCTCTTTGGATCATTATTTGTATGTCTGACCCTGCATCAGCACAGTCACATAGCAACATAGCATCAACTACATTATTTTATGTGGCAAAGTATTGCATTATATGTACAGAGTTTTCTTCACATCTCCCAGGTTGGATTGAAGATCTTCTCTGGTTTACTGGTGGGGAGCTGAGATGGATTCAGACACCTGAAAATCGGTCTTTAAATCTTAGCACTTTTTCCAGCCTATTTATGGAAATTCACAGGCTTTTCTCCATGATAGTGTAGATATTGACTTTGATGGGTTCCACTGTCTTCTGGCTGTGCTTTTCTCACTGTTGATTACAGCTGAAGTCAGTTGGGGTGAACATTAACAGATCTAATTACTTTCCGAAGGCATTTAGCCATCCAAAGGTGCAGACCAGGTACTTAGGAAGGGTTTGAAAGTATCTTCTGCAAGTCCAGCTTCCAGGAAAACAAGTGCTCCAGGAAGGCCTGGAGGAGTTGTGGACTCTTCTGCTCTGGGATGAGTCCAGGATGCCCATCCTCTGTCAACCATGGAAATGGCCTGAGTGATTATGGAAGACATCCCTGCTCTGCTGGATCCTGTTCCCATTTGTCCTAACTTCAGCAAATGGTCTCTGAGGAAAAACGGTGACAGATTTCTCTTATACAGAAGGAGGCAGGTCCACATGATTTTTCTCCAAAGGTGGAAAGACATTCTTGAGATTGAGATAGATATTGTTAAATGATGTAAAATGCAATTCTGAAATTTGTGGTAAACTTGAGAATGTTTTAGGGTTTCTGAAAAGAGCCAAAAGTTCTGATAACTTGGAGCTTTCAAAAGTAGCCTGGACAAATTGCTGTAAAAATAAAATTTGGGAAAGCAGCCAGCACTGGCAGAGAAAAGAAGTGCTGTTTCCAACATGTGACTCTAGGATTAAATCTTTTCTGCCAATTCAAATCTTTTTGTAGTTTTAATTGCCTTCTATTGCTAACTTTTTGTTCGTGCATAATGTGTATGATGGCTCAAGTGCTAAACAGTATCAACATTTGACTTCAGATGTGGCAGTTCTCCTGGGGAAGCAATGTGACTCCTGTAGAGCTATGGGGAAAAAATACTGAAGATAAGAAAGAAATTTGGCACATGACTTACATAGGCTTTCCTTCATGGCAGGGTTTCTACTTGACCTTTTTGCCTTTGAAACTTTTCCTTCACTGCTGCTGAGATAAGTCTGTAAATAGCTAAAATAGATATGCATGGTTCTACTGTTATAATAATATTATTAATTTATTTTCTCTTTTTAGGAACAGTACAGAACATCAGATTCTGGTGCCATTCCTGGGCTGCAGACTCTTCCTCAGACCACCCTTCATTTTTATTTGTACAACACCTAGCACTAAAAGGACTTACTTTCCCTTTAGCCCTCAAACCATTTAAATACATGTAAACAGTAATAACTGTCCACCAATGCACTTCAAAGTGGACCGCAGAGATCAGCAGAGGTCAACTCCTCTTTAACTCCATGAAAAAAGCAGCAATACCCTTGAAAATTACTGATGATGGAAAGCGATAGATATTTATTCCTGAGAACCAACAGTCTGTTTCCAGAGTAGAAATCAACTCATACTTTGTAAGAGAAATACGCTACCTCTCTAAACTTAGATTTAAAAGTGTCAGTCTCTCTACTCATGAAAGTGTGCATTCATTGCTAAGGTACACAGCGGCCATATGGAAACTAGCATCAGGATTTCTCAGTTCTTCTTTGAATTTTCAATAGAAAAAACAGAATGCTTTTCAGTTTTTAAATTTCAGACTTTTAAAAATACTCTTTTCTGTCCTGAGGTATATGGAAGGCAAGGGTGCTTGTTTGCAGTGCGTTGCTCATCTTCTCCATNCATTCATGCATAAGGTACACAGCGGCCGTATGAAAATTTTCCTGCCATTAAGTTGGTATTTAATTTACCTCTCTCTTGCAAGTCACTTGAAATTAACACTCAGTAAATTGTTTTTAGGGGAGATGTGGTAGGGACAAACTGAGTATCTAAGTAAACCCTGTTTGTCCCTTGCCTGAATAAATTAAGACTATTAAAAAAGACAGTGTCCTGTAATGGTGCATGTGTAATAAAAATAATAAATAGTATCTAGCATTTTAAATACTTCACTCATCTGCTCTTTATGGAATACCAATATGCTATTCATTTGCTATGATTTGACTCAGCTGGGTTTTTAATGACCCTTGACATACATGTGTTATAGGTGGAAGCATCCAGGACCAAAAGGGAGACAGACAGGAGAGACCTCACCACAATTTATCAGTGCTGGCACTAGGGAAGAATCTCGTATTAATTATGTGCTGCTCAGTCCATTAGATAAAATTATAATGTCATAGGAAGTTGGTGCTAGAAAGTTCACAGCTGCTCAAGACATGTTTAACAGCGTGGGTGTTTAGTCAGTGGAGTTAGTGAAACTGTCTTTCTAAAAGAAGAAGCTGTGCCACTAGGTGAAGGAGCTACAGGAGGAAGTGAATAGAAAATTCGAGAAAATGAGTGAGAGACTGATAGGTTATTCTCAGACACTCTACAGTCTCAAGAGTCTCAAACTTTCATTGTAGTGGAGAGCCAAGTGGACTTGGAATCCTGTCAAGTAGCTAGTCAAGGGTCTGTTGAATAGAGGGTTGGAGGCTGGTCACCATCTGTGCCAGTGACCAGGGATAGGCAGTGGGACCTATCTAGTGCAGATCACCTAGCTGCGACAATGACAGCGATGAGTTATTCTTTGAGGAGCTAAGGGACACCTCCAAATCAACTGCCCATGTTCTTATGGGAGACTTCAACTTGCCAGATGTTAACTGGGAACACCATACTGCTGGCACAAGCAGGGCCAGAAGATTGCTGAAAAACCTGATGATTGCTTCATTGTACAGGTAATAGGAGAGCTGACTACGAAAGCTAGGCTCCTTGATTTGTTGCTCGTTAACAGAGACAATCTTGTGAATGAAAGAGGAGAGTGGTGGCCATCTGGGCCACAGTGACCACAAAGCAATTGAGGTTAAAATTTTGGTTGATAAGAGGAAAAGTGACAGCAATACTTAAATCCTGAACATGAGGAGAGCAGACTTCAGGCTGCTCAGGAAACTAGTGAGTAAGGTCCCTTGGGAAAATACTTTTGAAGGTGCTGAGGTCCATCAGTGCTGGTCACTTTTTAAGCAGCACCTCCTAAGGGCCCAGGAACAGGCAATTCCTAAGTGCTGGAAGTTAAGTAGATGAGGCAGAAGACCAGCTTGGCCAGATGGGAATCTTCTCCTGGAAATAAGACAAAAAAGGAAGGTGTGTGCCCAGAGGAAGCAAGGTCAGGAGATGTGGGAGGAATACAGAAATGCTGCTGGTACTGGTATAAAAATGAACTTAGTACTGTTTCATTTCCTCTTCTCACTAACTTTTCATTGAATTGTTCTTCCCACGTGTGCTATCTCCCCCATGTTCACTGAATATGGAACGATCTGTGGGAAGAAATGCCCTTCTTTCACATATTGGGAAAATCCGTTCTTGCTGTCCCACTTATAGGTTGTGTGAAAGCACAGAGCAGGTATTAGGTTTTGCAGTCGTCTAAAGTAGGTAACTAGAAGTGCAGCTGTGTTTGAATTAATTAATGGTGTATTGCACAGTGGTTGCAATTAAGTTTAAATGAAGCAGTTCATAAATCACTGTTTTTACTTTTTTAGATCATAAGTGTTAGACAAGTTAATCTGTTGTAAATTGTTCCAGAATTAGGCATGAGACATGGCCAAATATGCACCACCTGTGACAAACTGGATCAGTCTCATGGCTTTTGTAAAATGATTTATAATGTAAGGTGACTAACATGCACAACTCAGCTACAGTATCAAGTAAGCACAACTTGAACAGGAAATCTTGCAATTCAGAGGAAGATGGCAGCATTTTGTTTGAAGACTCTTTTGTATGCTAATGATCTTCCATTTCAATCTCTTTCACAGTGGGACAGGAGGAGCTCATTCTTTATTAGAGATTCTGTTGCCCAGATGTAAGCCATGACCTTAAAGAGTGCAACTCCCCACCATACTCTGCTGCTGACATCTGAGCCTGTATCAAATCTGCACCTTAATCTTTGCAGTTGGTAGCTAATTCAACTCATCTAGTGTGTACCATGCTTACACATACCAGGACTTGACTTTTTGTTGTATTTTCAGAAACACCTGGGCTGCAAATCCATATCTGAAACCAGCATGTTGACATTTAACATAACAGACATTATGGCATGCTCAGTGATCTATTCAAAATTTGCTCAGACTCAAAAGATTGTTATTCTCCAGGTCTCTGAACATATGCACTTGTTAAACATGCTTTGTGTAATATCGACATAAATGATAAAGTGCATTAATACAATTAATCCATCTGATCCTGGAGTAGCTGCTGAGCTAGTTAAGTAACAGAAGTTATTCTCTATACTCTCTTGAAGGAGAGAAGTGACTTCTGTTCACTCCGAATCAGAAGCCATTTATGTGATTTCTGTATTTGTAGAATTGGTGCCTCAATGTCTGTTATAGCACTACATTAACTAACTGAAATAATTAGGAAGCATGTTTATGTAAGTAGAAATCAATATGGAAAATTTACATTGTTACTATTAGAATCAAATAAATGCGATTACAAACCCTGATCCTACCAGCAATTTTTTAGCATTTTCTTGTCTTTGACTTGCCAAGTAAGATGACTAGCAGACGTGAAAGGTATCATTCTGAAACCAGCATGGAAAATATTTCCTTGGACATACCCATTGATAACACATATATTCATTTATGTATTTGTGTACAACTAATTTGTGTAGGACCATTGTAACCCACAGAACATAGAAGACATCATATTTAATTGGCAAAATGTTAATTAATTTGCCACCCCCATCACCCTGAATGTCTCACATGCCTTGTAACAATCTTCAGGATGAGAGGGATCCCACTGGTGTAAGCTCTGTTAAAATGGAAGCTCTGATGAGCACCAGTCTTCTACTTCTCCCAGTACACCCTGTGGAAATCTAAACTCTGATATTAAAATTAAGAGGACACAATCTAGAAACGTGTGTGTTCCAATAACTATGTGCCATGCCTTTGCCATCTGGTCCTGTGAGGCTCTTACAGAACTACCATGACAATCAAGTTTATTTTGAAGCAAAAAGTCAGTCAACCACACAGGTCCTTGCTTACGTTTTATAACATCTCATATGTCATATAATCATAGAATTGTTAAGGTTTTAAAAGACCTTTAAGATCATCAAATCCAACCATCCACCCAGCAACACCACTGTTTCTGTCAGTGGTTCCAGCAACCTTCCCAGAAGACAGCCGGGGCCCATGCAAAGGATAAGGGAACGATATTTTGCGTAGATGTTTCAGAGATGTTTATTTCCAGACCGCATGGCTGCGAGTCTGAGCACACAAGACTGAAGAATCATGGGAAAACCAAAGAGTTCTCAGGGCGGGGGGAACACAAATGGCCAGTAGGGAACAGGACCCGGGTACCTGTGACCAGGGAGCAGGGAAACCCCATGTGTCCAGGCCATGCTTTCACCCCAGGGCCCCCTCCCCACAGGGGAAGGGGGAGAGCTCCCCAGGAGGGGAACCTCCACGCACCACAATGTTCACTGTTAAACCATCAGATGACAAAATGTTTTAAGTAGGAGCAGATTTGTCTGAAGCTGGTCTTGGTGAAGTGTAAGAAGTTACATGGTTGGTGCATGCCACAGCCATATATGGATCTGCCATATGTACACTTACACTTCAGTATTAAGCTTTCTTCTCTGGCATGCTTTTGGAAGAGCTTATCTAATGTTTCTCTTTATCTCTGGAGTTGCATCCAACCAGTCTGAGCACTCATCTACTTTGGGTGGAAGTAGCCATTCACAAAGGAGACCTCTAGTCTCTGAAGGCTAGCTCAGCGTTGTTGAATTCTTGCAGGTGGGTACTTGAAAGTCAGGCATAGCAGTGTTAAGAGCCATTACAGACAAGTGTCCTTTCAGTCTGGCCCTCAGTGTTACATGATGTGGCCAAGGAAATGTGAGGCAGAACAAGCACCAGGTTCTGCTGCACAGCATTACGGATTGCTGTTGTAACCAGTGGAGAATCTTTCCTCTTTACACTAGAACTTTGTGTAATGCAGTCTATTGGATAAAGTGCCTGACCACTCACTCATTTCCTTGGTACCAATTCCACATTCAGTCTGAAGCAAAGGCAACCTTCCTTCTGTTTTGATGTACAGAGAACGGGAATGGAGAAACCGAGCATTGAATTTTAATGCCTGCTTGACATCTTGTTCCCCTAATACTTGGCACTAGAATGCCAAGTTAAAAGTTAAAAACATATCATGTTTACAGTGAACTGAGTGGAATTCACATTCCAGCTCACAGAAATCCCTTTTGGTATTATGAAATTATTACATGAAATGAAAATAATTTTCATCCAACAGAGGCTAAAGCAATTACAACAAACTTGTTTAGTATTTGATTTACTTCAGGAATTTTCCAGAGCTCTGTCCCTAAGTTTGTTTTTTCACATGAAGAGTTTGAATTACTTGCCATTATCATAATTTTACATTGGAGTCAACAATAAAACACTGGACAGCTCATCCAATTACTTGTTTCAAAAATGATGTGTGTGTCTGTGGTGAGTATGACAAAGCCTGTGTGTGTAATTACAAAATGTGTAATATGTACTCATCCACCTATTGCTTTGGCTGCATGTTATAAACTTTGTCAGGCTATTCACAGCAAACAAATCCTACTGAAATATTGAAATTGAAGTAGTTTACCCTTCAGGGGTGGATTAAATGGAAATATCAGTGTCTCACCATCCTGCCACAGATATACCAAATCCTTCTTTAGGTAAAAAAAGATGTATGTTTGGAGGTACAGCACAGAAGAAATCAATTCCTGATTTTTTCCCCCTAATTTACTCATTTTTATGCTAAGTAGAAAACAGAAATCATGATGTTGGCTGTAAGTAGTTGACTGCAAAATGAATTTAAGCAGAATTTTTGTTATATATAGAGGCAAGGATTACACTGAGAAAATGGATCAGATTAAAACAAACATTACAGTTTTTGAAACATTCCTAGGGTGAAAAAAAAATGTTGATTTCTGTGTGTCCAACCTGATATGCCCTCAGAATGACCTGATTTTCTGAAACTGAAGTCTCTGTCACATCACTTGTCACTTTTGAAACTTTGGAACAGATAGTTAAGATATTTTGGGTTGGTATCAAATTGTGCAGTTCTCATGGAAATTACTACAAGATCCTGCAGTATAAGATGGGTGTTTTAAGATTTCCATCTCATACAGCAGAAGCCTTGCTTCTTTAAAAGTTTATGCTCTCAGCTCCAGAGATTTTATGTCAAGGAAAACTTTAATGATGGAATGAATGAAGTATTTTATCTTAATATAGCTTTAGTTTTCATGGTTTTCCATATTCTGGGCCTTCCTGATATTTTCCACAGCAAGTGTTCAGAAGTAGCAGAGAAGCTTGAATATGCAAACACATCTCCCAGCTTCATGTCCTCCCCTGGTTCTCTTTCCTGTTGTTGTAAATCAGCCTGAAAGGAGAGACAAAACTGATTCCTTAGAAGGCCTTATGTAAACAACTCCAGCATAAATGAGCTGGTTGTAGAGTCCATTTCTAAATTGAAACACCTTCCATGGCTTGTGCAGGATGAATCTCAAAGTCCAAATTAAGGTACACGATTCTGTGAGGAGGTGCCCCCTCCCGGGGGGATGGGCTTGGGTGAAAAGCATGGTTACAAGGGGTTTCCTGGACGCCTGCTCTCTGGCCACATGTTCCCAAGTTCTGTACACTACTGGCCATTCATGTCCCCCTGCCCGGGGGAACTCTGGTTTTCCCATGAGTAGCCTGGTCTGGCCTAGGCCCCAGCGAGAGCTGGGTGAAATAAAATCTCTCAACATCCACACAAAATGTGGTCCCTTGATTCTTTCCACGGGCAAATCCATCTCCAGGGAAGGTTGTAGAGAATGATCTGCAACACTTCTGAACACCTCTTTGAGTGGGACGTAGACATCACTGCAGAGTTCAGCTTGAATGTGAAGACAAGACAGAGAATGGGTGGAGTTATATGGCAATAAAAGTAACATCCATTGATAGGAACTTGTAAGAGAATTTTCAGAGTTTGAAATTTAGATTACTGAAGATTAAAGTTTGAGTTTCTATAAAGAATTATTTTAGGAGTGTTTTATGGATCTACAGTTAGACTTCCACTCTTCTTTTGTAATCAACATCTATGTCACCAAGAGAAAGACCACCCATAATGAAATCCTATTCCATAATTAAATGTGGTGAAAATTTCATCTTTTGAATTCCAAGTGCTGAACTGTCTTTAATTTGGTGAATTTGGATACTGAATGGAAAGAGATGTTGGCTGACATGTCACAGCACTTGCATTTCGTCTCAGTATTTCCAGAAACTCCTTGTTTTTATTTCAATTATGACTGCCACCATGAAGCTTAGAAACTGCTCTGCATGTTTAATGAGAGCTAAATATTCCTTACTGCCTTGAAAGCTTTTAGAGGAAGATGGGAATTCTTGTTGTTTAGTCTAAACAAATGTTTAAAATCAATCCTGATCGCATTTGGTTTGAGAAATCCCTGTGATGGAGCTTGAATAATGTCTTGTTTTTTTATTCTCAACATCTTCTTGTTCATCTTCTGGAGATTATTGCAATACCTATAACACAAGGAATGTTTTATGGGGAAATTTTGCAGTGTAACGTGCCTTGTGCCTCTGCATATGGTAGATTAATTTTTTTTCAGGGGGCAAGTTCAATCTTTCCTCAAGCATGAGAAACTGTTTGTGAAAGCTCTCAAAAATCCTCTCTAACCAACAGTTTTTTTTACATTTTATGAGCCTCATTAGTCTTTGTTTGGCCATCCCTTTATGCATTAACATATGGTATCAGTAAATAATGCAAGTGTTCACAGTTCATGCCATCCTGTGAAGCACACACAATGGGATGAAAATTACACTGAGATAAAACTGCATGACTTATCTATAGAGACAATCAGAGTCATCATAATTTAACCAGCTGCCAACTGTTTTCAAGTCTAAATGAGTTTTGACTGAGTTTGGTGCTATTTGGTTGGGGACAAGACCATGTGTCAAAGCACAAAGCTTTTTGGGTTGGCTTGTGGCAGTTAAAGGCAATTCAGTCTTAGTCAGCCTGCTACTATTTTGTGACTGTATAAGACTCTGGCTAAAAGTAAGCCATTAATTTTTATTTTCATATAAAACACTTAAATCAGTGCTGAGGCATTGTTTAATCTTGGAATGCTGTTGATACCACATGTGAATGTTAGCTCATCAGTGGAGTTCTGAGTTAGGTTAGTACTGTCAAAAAGAAAACCCTGAACTGGCAGGGCCTTTGGATCTTGAGGTCTGTTGGAGATGGGCAGACGATCTCCATCCAGCAGCGAAGGGAGAAAACAAGGGGCTCTTGCTTGGCCTGTGTGGGCTGTTGGTTCTCAAAGATGCTGAAGACTGAATGGAACTCAAAGTGACAACTGGCCATTGTATCACGTCTTTCCCCTGGTTCAAATGTGTAATATATTAGCACGACAGCTTGGGGAAGTGAAAATAAATGGCCAGGCTATGTCCATTCTGTACAACTTCAGGTCATTATGTCCTGAGCCACTCATACTTGCCCATGTTAATGTTACTGAATTCAGCACAGAAACAACAGCCTGTCTCAAAACATGGCTGATGCTGGTACTGCCTCTCATAAGGTAGTTCGGAGCAATCAGATCAATGATGGCAGGAACTTGGATATCTCTATTAGGTGAATGCCCAAGTCAGTATGTTATTGCACAGGATATTTAGACCAACCCGAATGATGTAGGCAATTAATTTTTGGAGAAGGCTTTAGGTTTAGCCCACATTTTACCCAGATCATTTACAAAAAAGATGCAAGAAATCATCTGGAGAAACGTTACCTTTCCTCTAGTAAAAGTATCAGGAATGTTCTTTAGTAGAAATTGTCAATTTTCAAAATGAAAATAGTCTCTTCAGATGAAAATTCACTACCTCTTATTTTAAAAGTATACTGTTCAGCATTCCTAGTGGCTCTATGCTTTCTATATTTCTTTTTTATCTTTGCTTTTTTGGGAGAGGGAGGATATTAAATGAGAATTCATGGAGACTCAAGCAGTCACCCAAATGATATTTTTCTGCAAGTACCTGATTTTACCCTCTACTTCCTCTACTAGACTGCTCTACTAGAACTCAATCTTTATTACAAATTAAGATGTCTTTAGATAGAAGATGTTATCCTTTTCATTCAGATGGGGCTAATGATAAAGGTAGCTAGTGCTACACTAAGCTTTATGGATAGGTTTTTGCTGTGTTATAAATATAAGGCTCAGCAAATGTGTAAGTGTTTTGGAGAGGTAGCCGAATAGATTCCAGGTTTCTCACAAAAACTTTTATGAATACAATATTTTTTCTCACTCACCCTCATTATGATTTGAACAATCTTAATACAACAAGAGATTGGAAATTTTCCTAGTATTTATTAACAGACTGCAAGATTTTACAAATTGCTGAGGTCTCACCAGAGCAGCATAAATGAGCTGCAATAAAGTGATCAAAGGCTTTACTATTCTTGCATGCGGCTTTTCTTTGCCTAGTTTCATTTCTTGGACATATTTTCTGGGGATGTTCATGTTACTTTGGTCAAAATAATCAAACCTGTTAAGATAATACAGTGAGATTCAAAGGGTACCTAAAGCACTTCAGTGTTTAAGTATTGGAGTCTGATGTCACAAGTGGAAATTTTATTCTTGTGTTATGTGCAGTGAACCAAGAGGTACAGGCTTCCAAGAATGTGATTTACAAGAAGCAGGGAGCTAAAGGGGTATAGCTTTGCCAGTTAGTCAGAAATGATGCAGAAATTGTCCTGCAACTGCTCTGCCTGTCTGAAACAGGGATGAAACAGAAATGCTCTTCTGGCCTTTCTATAGCTCATGGAAATTAGAAGGTGTATAAAGCTGCAGCTTAGCACATGAGAAAGGAGAAAATTAATTTTTGAGCCTTCTTCCTGGGCTGTACATGTTTCTTTGTTTGTTTTTGATTTATTTTTCACATTAAAGATTCAGAGAAAAAAAAAAAAAGAAATAAAAACACTTCAAAGAACACAGCTCATTGCCTTGGGTG
>VYZQ01007022.1:7109-76844 GCA_013400655.1 Mystacornis crossleyi | reverse complement strand
CAAGAACAAATGAGATAGTAAACGAACGTGCAGGCAACCGTTTAAGATCTGACTAAAGGAAAATTCTGCTCCAAACAACACAAAACTACAGGAATGTGTTTCGTTAAAGTCAAAATTCATTGAATTAAAATTTCTCAGAGCTTACTGCCCTCCCTGTCTCTTAGAGCACAAACACAGAACATGTTTTTCCATTTTAAAACCTGCTGGGTCTGGAGTTGACACAGCCATCAGAGAGAGAGGAGCTTGGTCAAGTAGCTATGTTGGGGAANTGAAGATACATAATTTCCAAGTATTTTAAAATGAAGGAATGTGTAGAGTAATTTCCTGTTTCCATAAGGTGCCATGCCCAGAAACAAGGGAGAAAATCTGTTTCTCTGCTTGCGTCGTGCACATCCAAAGGACATCCCTAGCTAGCCAAGCACTGTCCTGGACTGTAATTAAAACAAGACTGAGATCCAGTACAGGTCTAATATATTGAGTGTGTTCCAAGCGTCAATAACGAAACCAGATTTTTTTTCCAGATGAATACGCCTTGTTATATGTGAAATTTTCTATGTAATTGGTGGTTTTTTTAAGGTGGGAGCCAAATATTCTTACAGTCTGCACGATATTTTGAATATAGATGTGTAAAGGGTACGTGATTTGATCATTCATTTCTGGCCTAAGCACAGCTGGTGTTTTGTAACACCTGATTTTGGTTTTGTAGTGATAAATGAATGCCTGACAGCCACGCGTGGTTGGAAATGCAATCATGCCCCAGACAAGACAGGACATCCTCTCCTTGGGCATAATCATGAGTCTGATCTTTTCTGGTAATGCTGAATTAATACAGAGAAAGTTCAAAAAAGGAAATTTTTGTATGCAAAGAATTTTGTCATTTTAAGTATAGCCACAGGAAATTGAGTAATCGTTAATGAATTTAGAGTAGATGAGCTGGCAAACTGGAAATGAAGAGGACTCCCTGCAATGAAATGTTAGCCAACACTGGGTAAAAACTCCTATTTTGTGAGATCTTCAGTCACGGTGGGTGCCGCAGCATCAATTTTTGGTGGCTTTTTTGTTATCAAAGGACTTGCTAATATCACACAATTAACTGAGGCTGCAAATAGATCCATAATCCTCCTGACAGAAGTGCTACTTTTGAAATTTTGCCTCCTGTGAATAATGTTAGCCTTTCCAATTTTGGAAGAGAGCATGTCCATTACACAGTCTATTAATATTTTTCCTATGGCAGGCGAATCCTCATGCACCAGTGACCTCTTGGGTGTTATTTCTCGTGCAAATTCAGATTGCAAGTGTAAGGACATTTTTAGTCTTAAATTCTGAAGATGCTTGGTAAAATGAGTCTGCAGCAAGGAATACAGCCCATTCAGCGCCTCCCCTAAGACTGCAAAGATGCCTACAGGTTATTTTCTTGCATATTTTCCTTGCCTATGGCCTCTCTTTGGTCTGTGACTTAAGTGATCCAGGATTTTCTGATATAATTGTCTTTAGCAGTTGAAAATTCAGTTAAGAAAGCAGTTGAGCATGTAAATAAAAAATTAAACTCCACATGCTTTCATCACTCTTGCAATTAGGCAGTACTACTGATGGTTGGCTTATCAGGAACAACAGTGGGATTTTTTCCTTCTATAATTGAGGATGAGGTTGTGCCTTGATGACTGACCACCTGGGACTTCAAAGCTCTAGGAGAGAGACTTCAACTATTATCCAAGCTGTGATCATTTAAAGTTTCTCAGTGATGGCAAAAGAAAACAATGGCACCCCCAAATTTAACTAGTTCCTCAAGGCTTTGTGTGATGCTGAGAGAAAGTCTCATTACGAAGTTCAAACCAGAACTTTACCTTGCTTGGTGGGACAGAACAGAGTCTTTGACCTCAGCTAAGTTTTAGCATCTTTTTCTTGTTGATTTACCATAGGGCTGCATATTTGGCATTGTCAAAGGAGGTTGCAATCTGCCTTCAGAAGAGAATTGCAAGTGCAACACCCTCTCTGCTGCGGGCTTTTTTGCCATTTCACATTCAATGTAAAGAAAATACATCAAAAGAACAGCAAATCAATAATTCCTATAAAGTAGAAACCTCACTTTGGTTATGTTTTAGTAGTGGTATTTGCACCAAAGGCTTTTATCAGCCTTTAGTGGCAGTGGGCATAGCCATCAGAGTATAATTAAACTCCATTTATAGGGTTTAATTTGTCCTTTGGTGCTGAGGGAGTCATTCCAAAGCTTAGAGTTATAAAGGGGATTTAATCACAAAAGATTAAATAAATCCGTTACATTGAACAAGCATTTAGCTCTTCAGTAAGTCATATGATCTATAATTATTCTCCTAAAGCCTCATTAGCTCTGTTCCTTATTTAAATCATATCTCTTCCACAAGACACTCCTGGCGTGGCTCGATCTTGCCTTTTTGATGCATGTTTTACTAATCGGGCTTTTCATCCATCCAGTTAATCAGCCTGTCCCTGCCGTGAAGCCCAGCTGCTGTACGCCCTCCCTGCTCACCAAGATGCTTTAGATGTCTCATAACCCAGTCTCAGAAAGCTTGTGTGGCCAAGTGCCCCGGGGCAGATGATAGCAGGAGTCAAAGGCCAGCATGATAGAGAGCAGTGTGATTTAAACCTGTCTGAAGAAACCTCTGAAGAGATTTTTGCTGGAGGCTTTTGTTCCACCTATGACCTCCTCCACCAGGACAGACACCCGCTTTATGCTCTTCACAGAAGTTTTTATTTTCTTCATTTAGAGCAATACCATTTCTCTTCAGCTTTCACGTGCTTTTTTTCCTAGTGGGGTTTCTTAGCAGGAAAATCTTGCAGCATTTTGCCTCAAGGTGAATACAGTTTCGGTATCATACTGGGCATGTGTCATTCTGCCAGTGTACATACTTGGCTCAGAAAAAAAAATCGAGTCTTTCACCTAATCAAAAATTCCTCAGACAGAGTGCATAAACTTTTCCAAATACTTGGAATTATTAATAGAGATGCCGTCTGAAGTGTAACAGCAAACCTGAATGTTCCTACAAGCAGATATGTAATCTGTTCCCATCTCTATAGTGCCGGGAAACATTTGTCAAGGTTCATTTGGCTACAGTTATCCCTTGTTTTTCCCCTTTAAAACTCAGTTGCAGAGTTTCCAAAGTACTTTCTGTTGAACAATAACAAAGAAATGAGGGAACTCTCATGCACACTAATGGCTTGCGTGTTTTGCCTGAAATCTTTAGTGGGTAGCTGCAACTGTGCAGATGCTGTTTCCTCTGCATCAAAACCTGGCTTGGAGTTGGAGGCCAGATCTCTGGAGAGTGGTGTAACACTTCCATATTATCTACGGCTAAATTCCTTAAAAGCAGGCCTAAACCTGCCCATGTGTGTGTGCTTATCACTGAGCTAAGTGACCAGACTGCCTGGGAGCTCAGGTGTGTAAACCCTGACACAAGTGTCAGAGCAATGCCTTGCAAACACATCTTGATTCCACAGATCAATCATGCCATGCTGATATTTATTATTATTTAGTTTAATTTTATTTTATGGTGCTCCAAGTAGACAGCAAAAAATGTAAACCAACCCAAACCCTGCTGGGGGAGGAAGAGAGCTAAATGGGGAAGGAATTAATTTGTTGGACTGATACTGGATGACTTCTTTTCCATTTTGTTTGAACAGATTCCTTATTGAGGCCAAACAAAAGCCCAGGCGAGACGTGCAGTTCCGTCCATGCTCACACAGTGATGCAGCCTGCCCCCCTCCGCTCATGTGTGGGCTCAGAAGGGAATTAATGAGCCATGCTTAAGGGAGGCAGCAGGTTTTTGTTCAGATTGCACCGTCTCCGCTCTGGAGATCATGAGATATCTGTCGCCAGCAACCCCTTTGGAGTTTGTTACACTGCCAGAGCTGGTGCTGATGTAGACATGGGGTCTCTGGCCTGACCGGAGCTCTGTACCAGTCTCGAGGGGTAAGAGCACCCCATGAGATGGCAATCACCGTGGTTAGAACCAAGGAAAGTAAAGCTTATTAGCAAAGCCTGGGGCAGAAGGACCCCCTCGAAGCAGTGGTTTGGAAATTCAGAGCTGCCATGTGCATGGCCAGTGCTCTGCTTTGATCCACCTATCAAATCCTGATGTTTCTGTCCCAGGTTCTTCCAAGTGACATAAAGTCTGCCAGCAAAAATCTCATTCAGTACGCACCAAATCATTCAACACTTGAAAAATTCCTTAAAATCAGTCTGTGCTCTCAGACTTTTGCACTGAGAGATTTCCCAAGTGGTCAGAGCAGATGTCAGATGTTCTGCTTGTAGCACCTTCCCACTTTCCCCCTTCCTTAAAACAGATGGGTACACTGAGATATTTCTTAAGTCACAATCCATAGGAGAGGGGAATTACTTTGCTACATTTCTGCTGCCAGAATGTTTTTCTGTGGAGCTATGGTATGAAATCACTTTTAAATTTAAAGAAAGGTAATCCTTTAAAAATGAGAACATCTGAGTTCTGAATCTGGAACAGTCAATGATGCATGGACTTTTTTATTCTCTCTCAGGCTCTCCTTGTTACACTGTGGATATCCTGTCGAACTGGGTCTGAAAACAAGTTGTGTGGCCAGAGCTGAAGATGAGATGTATCATCAAGGAAAAAAGAATCTTGGCTAATTTTAATGAGCATAACTTATTATAGGCTTTTCTGACATCAGCTTTAAACACCTAAATTAAAATTTAGAACACAATTTGATTTTTGAAAGAGATTAAAAAAAAAAAAGAAAAGAAAATAAGAAATTGCCTGAGGAAACATCCTGTGTTTATAAAAAGCCACATTATTGCAGAGTGCACCTCTTGTTGTGCCAGGTCCACTTCCTTTGGCACAAGTGAGGAACAATGCCACTGGCATGAACCCTCCTCGTGTCCTGGAGGCTGAGACACTCTGTATTGCTCCTACTGCGCCCTCTCCCTCTGGCTCTGTAGATCATCTCCTTCCTCCCCCTGCACCCTGAGCTGTCAATAGAACCCAGCTATGAGAAATCTCTTATCCAGCCTGAGTTAATGCACTCTGAGTCAAGTGTGTCCCTCTCAGCCTTGCAGTGCTGCCACCACTGTGTGTGCCAGGACCATGCAATTCAGCTTACAAAGAAGGATGGAGAGGGATAGGGACATAGTGTAAGGAATGAGGACAGCAAAGAGCCTAAGAGACAGAGAACTGGTAGCAAAACATACGAATTCCCAGCTCTGGAGAGGCATCCCCTTAAGACGCACTTTGCTCCCTCACACAGTGTGCCTCTGCAGCTGCAATTTAGTCCCAAAGTGTGGATGAAATTGTTAAGAAACTTGAGGCCATTCCAAGATTTTAGAGCAGCTTTGCAAATGCACCAAAGCCTTTGTTTGACCTTTCCCTGTAATCCCATGAGTGCAGCATTGTTAAATCAAAAATAATCATATCATTTTTTCTGAATAGTTATAACAATAATAATAATAATTGCTATGTGATTTCTTTTTCACAATTTTTATACCAGCAGTCATTTACCAAAAATAGCTGAGGTGTTTACATAATTGAGAGCTTTTAAAAAGGTATTGTCTACATTGTCCCTGGTCCATTCAAATTTTGAGTAAATCCTGCGCCAGAGAAAGCTATGGAATGTTTGAAGTTGTTTATGGGGGTAAAAGGAGATGAATCTCACTGGCTTTAGAGAAGCCAATATTTTCAAAGGCAAATTAAGTCTGTTTACCTAATTTTCTGAGTTATGAGTCTGGCTCTTCTAGGATGGACTGGGGAATATTTTGAAACCCAGACCAATGGAGCCAGGGCACAAAGATGTCTCAGTTCCTCAGCCAAACTCTTTGCCTGAGAGGTGAAGAGCCGGCCAGGTTCTGGACACTCTGAGGGTCAGTTTTCTTGCTCCATCACGCACAGATGAGGAGTTTATTGGTGGCAGTGTGGGTTGACTTTCCACTGATCATCAGGGCAGTTTAGGGTGCTTTAGGCAGACAGGGATGCAGCTCCCTGGAGAGCAATGCTGGCCCTGAGTACAGTGTGCAGGGACTGCACTCCATCTGGAGCAGAGTCCGCTGCAACCCTATGAGATTTGCCACCTTAAAACACCCACATGGCAAAACCCCAGCTCTGCTGGTTCTAACTGTTAGACTCCACATTGTGTGTGCCACCTCCTTCGAATGCCACCTCATTGCTGCGACAGGGATGCAGGAGGAAAACCATGCCGTGCTTGGCCATTTTTCGTACTCTTTAAGCTATGGCTTAAGGCAGGGCTGGGATAGATGGGCTTTTGTTCTGGCCTACCTGTGGCAGTTTTGTGGTCTTATCATCACTGGTTATTTATGCTGTTCTTTTGTATAATAGTTTCCAAAATAATATTGTTTTACAGTGTTTCATCTTTCTGGGTGTTTGGAGAACACATGCATGTACTTAGTGAGGTGACGGGCTGATTTAGTTTCTCAATAACTTGAAAATAAAATATGTCTCTCAAAAAGCCATGAAAGATTTGAAGAGCCAAAATGCTACATTCAAAAATGACAAAACACTCTGAAATTTGTTTTAACAGTTTGGATGCACAAATACATTCCTTTTATCTCTCCTAAACTTCTTGGCTTTCTAAAAAGATTCCTATCCAGAGCGCCTCCAACAAATTCATCCTACACATGGGTTGCACAACTAAAACAAGTCTTAGTTCTTCATTCTTAGGCTTTCAGTGGTATTATCAAATTCTGGATTGATTGTTGTTTTCTGATCTTAATTATTGTTTCATTTTAAGTGCACAGAGGGGCTTTAAAAATAATTTGAGCTGGGATCATGCCAAAAGCTGCATCTGGATTCCTGGAGGATGAGGGAAGCTTTGAGTCAAATATCTGGCAAGTTTGCTGGGCAGAGGAAGGCCAGCACAGTACTCTCAATCTGTGCAGTTATCAATGGGAACTCTTGGCTGCTGTGGCAGAGTTGCTCAGCCTTACAGTTTCGTTGGGAATCTTGTGCCCAAGGTCTCGCTTAACACCTGAGCTGATGATTCTTGGCTGTCCTGAGAAAAAGCTATGCTTGGGGGGCGAAGAGATGGATTTCTTCATGGTGATGGTGGTTATTTTTAAGCTGTTTTCTGTAGAGGGACTCAAGAAGATAAAACAAACAAACAAAAAGCTAAAAACATTGAGTGAAGGACTCCCAAGCTGTGCAGTATCCCTGTGCCTGCTGCAAGCTGCCTTCCTTGGCACTTCACACTGGTGGGATCCCACTCTTGGGGTGCCACATCCCTATGAGCCCAGGTCAATCCTTGCAGTTTTAGGGTCCAAAGAGCAGCTTTGAAGACCACTTCCCTCTCTATCGCTCTTGTTGGACCTCCTTGATGTGTCACACAGAATGGCCTGGGTGCTAGAAAAAACAGTGATGGCATCATCCTGAGTGTCCCACTGGAAATGCCATGTTTGTTGTTCTACTTGTAGAAACTGGTGTTTTTCAAGCAGAGCTCCACCCGCAGTTTCATGGTGCAGAGTCCTCGCTGGCACTGTAAGTTTCTCATGTTTTCCCATCCCCTGGTGCTTGTCCCTGCATTGATCTGCCTGCACAGCCGCTCCAGGGTGACACCAAGAGTGTTCACAAGCAAAGCTGTACTTCCAGCCTCACCCACAAGTGCTGTGGTTTTTGTGTGTGAGCAACCAGAGTGTTTGCAGGGAGCAACAGCAAAAGCCACTGGTTACAACAGAGTCCTGAAGCTTTGTGAATTTTCTCCTAAATGATTCACATTCGATTCTATCCTTCATATCTCAGTCCTGAAGGGAGCACCATGAGACAACTGAGTTAATTTCAATTATTAGCAAAAAGGTGAATATTAGCATGCAGTGGCAACCAAAGTTAACTGTGTTTTGTGTGTGTGCATTTAGAATATTGTATGCTGATGCCAGAAGGTATCCTGTAAGCTGGGTGAACTTGATGCTCTTCGTGTCACCAAACTTAATACTAAGAAGTATTCTCTCTTAATTTTGAATAGCAGAAGTGTCTATTTAATTCATTTGTTTTTATCATCAGAACAAATTTAACTTCAAATTTCTGATTTCTGAAGTTGGACCTGAAATACTTTCCAAGCTTAAGAAATCATTTTGATGTCTAGAAATAGGAAGAAAAATAGCTTGTGTCAAACGATGCTTATTTATAAAGACTTTAAAGGGCGGGAAAAGAAGAAACAATGTAGTTTTTGTGACCTGAGCCTTTGGCACCCACCCAAACCCGTTTGCATGCTGAGTCCATCCATTACACACTTTGTCAAATCTTTCATATAATCCCACTGTCTCTGCTCTTAATCTTAAAAAAATAGCCCTTTGTTTTGTATACGACTCTAGAGGATAGAGACTGCAGTGTTGTCAAACCTGGGTGGGCATTTTAATGTCTTATGCATTTTTCTATTGTGTAAGGGCGCTTTGCTCCATGTGCACGAGTCCGCTGGGTGTCCATTGTTTATATCCTCTGCTGGTGTTATCTCCAAATTCCTCCCCTTCTCCAAGGGAGTCGATTTCTCCACAACAACTTCTCTTCCAGGCTCGGAAAAGCTGTCTTTGTGGGGCCACTGGCAAGGCACTCAGCTCTGCTCATGGGCTGCCAGAGGGGTGAGTGCTCCTATGGGGAGAAAGTCTATATTAAGGTTGGGTTTTTTGTTTTTGTTTTGTTTTTTTGAGAAATAACAGGAAAATTGCAATACCTCAGGACGCAGAGGGATGCCTGGCTGCTCTGCCAAGGGCAGACCATGCACACCAGGATGTGCAGTTAGGAACTGAGTCTCTGAACAGACTGAAATCTGCAGCCTCCATTTCCACTATGATTTTAACCTATATTTTGTGAGTTTCCCTGTTTTCTGTAAAGGAGCACTTTGGTTGCAGACATTGTGTGCAGCTGTTTATTGCTTTGTGTTGATGCAATTGGTGATGTCAAGTCCCAGTCCATATCTTTGCATCTCTCAGGAGAGCCAGACACATTCAGCTGTCAAAATACCACGTTCTGGTGAGAAGGGAAAGGAAGGCAGCTTTAAATCTTGGATTTGTTGAAACTGTTTGTCACCTATCCCCTCCATTTTAGCTCATGGTCTGAACAGCCTCCCTATGCTCCCTGTGTTGCTGAAAAAAATGCAGGACCTTAGACACTCTGTTATTTTAAGATTAAAACAACATTAAACTCACCAACATTATGCAACTAAGAGTTGCATTTTGTAGCTTAGTGAGTTTGTATACCATTAACCTTTTCTCAGCTAACTACGTTCTTCTTGTTTTTGCCTTATGTCCATAGTTCCAGGGTTATGACTGCTGGTACCCCATAACATGTCTCAGGGAAATATTTGGAATTGTGGTTGGATTGGTATGGAAGTGATAGAAGGATGGGTCACTCTGTGGCAGCATCTGTCCAGAAAAGCAGAAGATATCAGCTGGTCACCTGCAAAGTCTCTTGTCGACTCATTATACTTTTTTTTTTAACATAATTTATTTTCTGGGGATTTTTCCCCCAATAATGCTATTGTCATTGTGCCAGCTGAAAATCTTTATACCTGCAGGTGCAGCTGGTCCCTGGGATCATTGTAGGGCCTTCATTTAACAACCTCCCTGTAACTTGGTTGTGCAGTGCCAGCATTTTGGTCCCATGTCCCTGTTTTTTTTCCAGGGATGCCTGTTAGAGGATGGTTTGCTTTTCATGAGCCAGCTGTTGAAATAAAACAGAACTGCAGTGCAAGCCGTTGCCAGAAAGTACGTGACTATTGAGACTTAAGCCGCAAGAAAGCCAATCCTTTGCACACTGCAGCAGTGGAGCCTCTCTGTGTTTCACCCCATGAGGGCAGCTGAGGTGACACCAAAGAGAGTGGACAAAACCACCTGTTGTGGACATGGGCTTCAGCTGTGAGACCTGTAGGAATGTGGCATTGGGTAAAAGTGTTTTCACTTTTTTAGCTGGAGCAGGTTCTTTGGTTCCTGTGCACAGAAATGGCCTGTGCCTCTTTTTTCATGGCTCCTCCTCACTCCTGTGTGAGGTGATTACTCAGGGGACTGGGGTGAGCAGGCTGCAGGTGCTCCACCCAGGCCTGTGCAATGACAGTACTTAAAAACTCAGCACTTCTGGCTCCTTCTGTCCACCAAGCTGCAATGCCACAGCCTAAAGTGCTGCCTAAAACCACCAGTATCATTGAGCTAGGTGATGCTGATGGTCCACCAGCCCCAGTATATCACCTGCGTAAGTACCCAGAGCCATTCTCCTCAGTACTCTGCTGTAGTTTCCCCCCAGTTTGCAACCATTTTCAATTCAGGGACTCACAGACCAGGAGACATTTTCTATAAATGCAGTTATATTTAGTCAAAATAATGGATTACTCTTGCATGACTTAATTCAATTTCCCCTTTGACAGAAGAAATTGTTATCATCTCTTGGCAAGTAGCTCCACAGTTCAAATAGCCTTTGTGTAGGTAAACCTTACATTTATTTCATTTGTACCTGGTTCTTACTAGTTTCATCTGATGCCCCCTGTTTCCTGCAGTGTGCCAGTGATTTAGCATCAGACGGTATAGAGCAATCACACATTTTGAGACTTTTCAACCTGGCAATCTCCAGAATATTTTACAGACATTTATTTGGTAACAGTTACTTCAGCCCAAAATTTCTCCTACAAAGTCTCTGTTTCTAATCCCCCATATTTCTTGAATCTGATTTCTCGGACAAACACCTCTTAAGATATATTTTCCATTAAGTGGAAACTTTCTCATTTGTAGTCAGTTAGGAAAGAAATTATTGAGGGATGTACTTTCATTGAGATTTTCTGCAGAAGCACAGAGGAATTGAGGCCAGATTTAGCATAGGCAGGTCTGCATCTACAAAACCTGGGGCTGTTTCTGCTGGCACAGGGTTGGTTAACCACTCATTTGGCTCCCCAAAACCTCCTTGCCTGACTGCTACAGCATTGTTATGAGCTTGTGGCAGATTTCTAGGCTTACCGTGGCCACCTTGAGCCACTGAGGTGATGCATTTCTTCCCTACAGCTGGTCCTCCAGCCCTGTTGCTGGTTTCTGTGCAGGGGCTGTAACCTGTCCTTGATCTCCAAAGTGCCTTCCCTGCTTTGGGTTGACGTGTGAAAGGCTGTACAGTGCCAACAGCCCAGCGCCAGGGATTGTTCCCTAGCCCTTGTGGTCATGACAGGGGCCAGTTCCCTGCATGGGTTTAGCCCTAAATGTTCTGACCAGATGCTTTCCAGAGACCCCAGGACACTGTTTGACCACTTGGCTCATGCAACAAATTCATCCTCACCTCTCTTTTTTGCCCACAACATGACCAGCAGGCAACCTGCAGGTTGTTCCGTTCTCATCCCCACTGGTGGGCCTGACATTGCTGAGGCCAAGGAGCAGCTCTTCAGTCACCTGTCCTTGGGCTGGTGTATCACCATGCAGGGCCCAGCAGAGAATGAGCGGACTTCTTCCCTTTGTCAGCTTCCCGGAGAGGTGGGAACCCACCAAAGCAGCTGCTGGTCCAGCATCCATCTGGGCTGGATGTGCAGTGACCATCCCTGGGACAGATGCATATGGCGGTTAGGAACGAGGAGGTGAGCCTGTTGTTAACTCTCCAGAGATGTGTGCTCTGCCACAGGCGTTTTCCATAGGTGCCTTATTTACACAGAGCAGAGATCATGGGGTTTACTGATAAACTGTAGGAAAAGGGGGAGCTGGTGAAAGGAAGGCTTCTTATCTCTGCATGATGTGGCATGCAACCCAGGATATAAATTACAGTTTTCACCAAGTACTACTGGAAAGGCCGTTCCTGAACAGCAGAGGTAAAGTGTGCTAAGCAGCTGTGAGCTTTGTAACTTAACTCAGGGTAAGTGGCTCCTCAGATAACTGCTTCACTTGAGTATCTGTCAGCTGTGGGTGTCATTGGGGTGGGAGACATTGGAGGATGAGAAAAGGGCTTATTTCTGTACTTTCTGGGATGTCCTCAGGGTGGCTGTGAGAGGCTGGATGCTAATGAGTTCAGCAGCTGCTGGAAGTGATATTTTCCCACTGTCAGCACAGATGCTGTGTTACCATGCTGGGTGTCTTTAAAATGAAGGATACCTATGATGGATACCGGAACTCCTCCAGTCTTTGTGGGCTTTTTTTCTTTGTCCCTTCTAAGATTTAAACCAGCTATGCTCTTACCATCTCTTTTAATTTTGTATGAGTATTTGACATCACAGGCATAAACTGCGTATTTTTTAAGCTCTTGGAAGCTTTTCTTGAGTTGCTGTAATGTCCAGTATTGACCTTGCCAGTGGGTTGCTATCCCAAGTGCCACAGACACAGGCTGGTGTGCCAACAGGAATCTGCAGAACAGTTGTCAGAGAATGCCCAGGTATCAAACATCTCTCTCTCACGTGGCCATCCCCTCTTGTGATTATAAAGGATAAATAACCCTCTGTAGACCAGCTTTTCTGAGAAGTTCAGAGTCAGGTTGAATTATGTATTCTCTCAAACAAGACTTAGCTTTTATTATTTCTAGAGATCCAAGCCTATTGCTAGAATATTAATGCTACTAGTTTATCCTTCTTGAGGCAATGTAATATTTTCTTGGCTATGTAACTTATCTTCCTTTGCAGCGAACAGATGTTCACACTGGATTCCTCACATCTCTGAGGTCTATTTCCTGGATGTTTTACATTCAGTTAGAATTTATGAATGTGTAGAAGCTCCTTCTGGGATGTGCTGTGTTTCTTCCCAGCAAGTTTCCCAGGGCACTGGGATGTCTGTTGGCTTTCTGGTGTCTCGTGGATTTGTGTGGATGCAGCTTTCCAGATTGCTTTGTCTGCCAAGGATCTCTTCCCACCTTATGCAGCTGATAACTAACTTATATTAATTATTATAAATAACAAGGGCAGATCATTATCGTATTATTCCACTTAATGTTGGAAACTGCCAGCATTTTCATTCTGAATGTTTGTCTCTGTTTTTTAACTTCTCAGCCCATAACATAATATCAGTAATGACGATGAATCATTAATTTTTACATCATAGTGCATATGACATAATGAGAGGTGGTGATTTGCTTGTCCTTAATCTTTCATCTTTGATATGCTAAGGTTTTTTGCAGGCGTAAATGTATGGCTGTCCCTCTGCATCAGTTTTGGGTTTCTACATTTTACTTGAAGGTGCAGCTTTTTGAATTTGAGCGTCTGCCATCTGTACTGTGACAGGCCTGACATGCCTGCACTGCTCCATGAGCAACAAGTACAGCTAATCCGTGCCATTCCTCATACACTTTTCCAGTTGAACATACGCAAACAATTTGAGCAGAAACTTCAGCTTGGCAGTATTTGGGTAACAGCTCTGCGCATGGGACAAAGCATTCTTCTGCTATGGGATTACCTCATGGGAGAAGTCCTTTGTTTCATTCCAGTTTGGCCTTAGAAATAAGTTTTGGTTTAGTCGGTGAATTTCTAAAAATGAAGCTCAGACAAGTAGGGCAATGTCTTAGACAAACGAGTTATAATAGTTACAGTTGTTTCGCGCAGCTTCTTCTTTACTGTAGCTATGGAATTAAAAACCCCCAACCATTTATATTTGTTTTGGGTTTTTTTACAGCACATGCCCAGAAGTAATTCTTAAATTCACTGATTTAAAATAAATGTTAAGCTCATGTGTTTTCAAATTTATCTTTTTAAAATGGTGGGGGGTGGGGGAGGTTGCCTGTCTTCCCTGTCTGTTTTCTTTTCGCCTCCCCTCACGTTATCTGAAGAAGAGTGTGATATGTGTTATGGAGGTCATTTATCTACTCTAACATATTATGGAAACTTGGCAAAGGGAGACATGTGTTGCCTGCACTGGCTGCACACAGAGGATGTGCACTGGGCTGTTGCCCATCTCCCATCTTTTATCTCCCCTGGTTATGCTGTGCTGGCCCCCCACTATCAGATTGTGAGCTTTAAAGCCATCAGCTTGGCACTTTTTCAGGCTCAGACTTTGCATTTTGGTTTTCAAAACTTCTCAGCACTCCTAAATCCCAGTTTGGAGTCAGAAAGTGATGTGTGTGTTCAAGTGCTGAGAAGATAGGATGCATCTGTGTCTTGTTCAGGAAAATGCTGCATACATCTTTAGAAAGGAGACTGTTTGGTTCAGAAGTGAGTCTTTCAATAACATTTGACCATCTTGAATCCTTGTGGAGTTAACTACAGCTGCTGGGTGTCATTAGGCATGTTGTTTTGGGCTAATCTCAAATGGATTTAGGTATTGCAGTGGCTGACTTCTAGGCACCCAGCTACCTAATGAATTCCAGATCCCGAGGTCAGACATCTAGACACATCCAGGGGAAACAAAGGACCTGAATGACAGAGCGCCATGGAAGCCCATGAGATGGGGATGTTGCCTGAGCAAGCCAGCGGGGAATTTTATGTTAAGATGTTGCTCAGTGCTGCACTGTCTGCCTGGAACCCTTTCCTCCAGCTTCAGGATTCTTCAGGATTGCAGGCACCTTTTTTTAATGGGGAAAGTGGAAAGATCCTTCTGACAAGCCCTGTTTGACAGTGGGAGCTTTGGCTCAGGTGTTGGGTGCTTGGGGGCTTGGTGATGGCAGGAGCAACATGCTGGTCCCCTTCTGTTTTGTGTCCCTGGGGGCAAACGGCAGGGCTGCCAGCATCAGGATTGGTGTGGGACTTGCACCCTTAATCCTTAAATGTATCTCAGCTTCAGTGGGAAGATTTGTCCAACTGCTTTTCAAAGGACTGGGCTGGATGGAGAAAAAGGCCTCATGGAAGCTGGATATCAGCAAGTCAACATTTAGACACTTGGCCTGTGAAGCTGTTTTAACATGGCCATCCCCAGTGCGTAATACAGTCCGTCAGTTCACAAGGCTGAAATACCTCTGCAAATAAAAAGCAGCCATGCTGGCAAACAGTCTTCAAAGGTAGCGAAATAGTCCCTAAGGGGAGATCTGCTTTTGTATGGAATTCCCCAGCAGACGGCTGGGAGATCTTAACAAACAAGTTCTTTTTAACTGCCATGTACTTTGAAGCCTGGGTGAGCATTCATTCATCCAGCACAAAAAGCAACAGTAAAGAGGTGGGGGGCAAGGGGTGGAAGGGCTTAGTCAAGGTGAAAATGAAGTTGGGTCTTTCCCCAAAGCCACTGTGGGTACAAATGAATTGCTTCACTGGAGGTAATAAAAGATATGTTATCCCACATTTAATAAAAAGCAACAGTGAAAATACAAAGAGCTCATTTCAGGCTTCAGTTATCTGATGTTTATTGCACACAGGCCTTTCTCCAGGACAGAGACCCAAGAAGTGTGTTGCGCTTTGAAGTGTGAGCTGTGTGGCCACTTGCCCATTCGTTGGTTTATGGCTAAATCCCCTTGATATGGCCCACTTTCATCTTTCCAGTGGTGTCAGGGGGCTCTGCAGAGGGGAGAGGGCAAGCAGAGTTCTGGATGTGCACTGGGGACAGGCCAAATCGGGGAGTGCTTCAGCCTTGGAGTGTAGGTAGAGAGGATGCTGCATGAAACAGAGGTTTGGCTCAGGGAGATGCAGAGCACACACAGCTTTGAGCAGAAGTGGGCTGCTTGGCAGGACTGTGGGGACCACAAGCTTTGCAGTGAAAAGTGCTGAGCAGAACTGTTGTGTCATGAGTGTCTGTTCCCTTTCACTAGGAATAACACAAACTGGTCCTAATTTTTGCTTATCCTGCCAGTATTTTCACTCTCGTTAGAAACCACTGAGTTATCTCTAGTGGTTAGATCATGGTATTTGGAAAAACAAGTTTCTTGCTAACTATGATACTAAACTCTGTGTAAGAATCCCCACTAACATCAACAAGTTTGGACTCGGGCCATAGTCCACTTGTAGGCAGTAATAGGCTCTGCACGTTTTTTTAATATCAAAAGCAGCTATTTTACAGATGAGCTGCAATAAACTGTCTGAGAAGTTTACTTTTGTAATGCCATATGGGCAAAAACATCAGTGGACTTGAATCACTGTAATTTTCAAGTTTTCTTGTATGACACAGTAATGTACTTTCAAACCATATCTTACTTTTCCTTATGCTAAAGCTTTTTGCACCAACCTCATGTTTGCAAGCACGCTCAAAAATTTCCAGCAAATAGAGTGGATTAAGATAGTAATTTTCCAAGGAATTGTGTTGTGAACATTCTTAAAATAACATCTTTCTTTCCTCAAAAAGTAGATTGGTGTGCTGTGATATCATTGTGTAGTCATGACTTTGAGAAACAAACTTATTTATACTAATGAAAAATATTTCAGTTGAAAGCGCTGTCAAAACAATCTCCAGGAAAGTCATTGTTGTGGACTGGAAAGAATGCTACTTCACATGTGTTTAATTATTGGGGAGAAAAAAATGAATCTTGCCTTGCATCACAAAAATCAATTGCAATAACAGGAAATCCTGAGCCATTTATGTAGAGGTTCCTCTTTCATTGTAACTGGCAATTGGTTCCAGCTTCTAAAACCTGTCTATTTCTCAACTGCTACAAGAATACTGCCTCAGCTGGATTATACACAGCAAAGCTTTGATTGTGAGTCTGTTTAAATGTTGTAAATCAAAACCCCCAGCCAACAATGGAAATAACTTGTCGGTATGCAGGGATGCTCTACTGCATTTTGCTCACGGACACATAGGTCAATTGAAATAGCAGAGTATCCAAATCCATGAGCAAGAGGATGATTATTATCCTCCCTTCCTCAACCTGTGCGTGCCCCTGTTTATACAAAATAAGGAAGTAAAAGTGAGGTCTGGATTGCTGTTACTTGTGCCATCCTAGAGCCCTGCATTCCCAGATCTGGTGGAGGATATTTGCACAACAAAGAGCAGGAGCAACAACCCATTTGCCAAAATGTTGTGCCTTTTGGGGTAGAAAGACGACAAGATGAGGATAAAGGACATTGGGATAGTGCAAGGGAGTTACGCAAGTATTGGTAGTATGTCACCTGTGAACCTTTTCAAAGTTTTTGGTGCACACAATAGTAAAGGGCTCAGCCAAGGGGCTACACAGCAGCTGCTGCTTTCCACGTGTAAGACACAGGGGTTGAAACCAAGACCGGGTGGGGTTTCCCTGCTAGTGAATAGCATCAGCCCTCTCACCTGTGAGAGCCATGGGTGTCTATATGATACCTTTGTTACTACTTTATGCAGTGTCCGCATGACACCTTTTTGTAATCTCTGTAGGTCGCTTAAGTAGGAAGTACTTTCACCAGCTCTCACATGGTGTTCAGTGGTTCTGCATACCATGGAAGTCTAACACTGATGCGTGTGTGTTCACATCAATGCTTTCCATCTTGTCGGTGGATCTGCTGACACTCTTCTGTATGTTCCTTGGTTTTCCCTTTCTGATCCGTTCTCTATAACATGTGGAGGTTTCTCATCCTCTAATTTATTTTTCCACCTGTCACATGCACATGCATGGAATGCTTCCTTAAAAAATTTCACAAAACTAAACTACTGGGATATTTGCATAACATAGATCTTGCTCAGGTAATCAAACTTCTCAAACAGAACACTTGATTCCTGCCCAAAAGTTGGCAGGAAGCAGCACTGCAGGGATTCCTGCAGAAGGATGAGGTAAGAGTCCCGAGTCTGTTGTGCTGCTCATTTCACAGAGTTCTTCCTGCCCTGTTCCAGTGCACGATCCATTGCCACCAATTACCTTAAAACTACTTCTTGCTGCCCTAAAAATACATAAAAGGCTCTCCTTCATGGCCATTTCCACATGTTCAAGAGCAATTCCTACTGTTTATTTGTGAGTATCTTTCCTGTATTCAGCTTTGGCTGCCTCAGGGAGCCTCTGGGACAACCAGATTCTCCACCATGGTGTTATTCAGCACACTGAAGAAGGGGCTATCAGCTGGCCTGTGCATCCTGGGGGAATGTCTAGCTGTCCAAAATCCCCTCTTGGAGCCCCTTTGCAGCAGTCAAATACTGTGCTGTGAAGCCAGCTAGCAGGTGGGTCAGGCCCCAGGCCTCTTTCTGGGCTTTTGCCCCACAATGCAGATGTGCTGGGGAGAACCTGGACCACCCTGGAAATCATGGTTAAGCACACTGGGTGTGCACACAGGCACGGCCCCGATGCTCAGCTGTACCACAGCTGCAGCTATAAGGCAAGCTTGAATTGTAGCCTTATATTACAATTATAACTTAAATGCCATAGATTTTAACCACCTGCTTTGTGTGAGAATTGGATTGAAAGGCAAGCACTGGCTGCTGTCTTCCAGAGCTAAGGCAGATGTCTACTTTATCACTGTTTGATTGCTAGCTGAAAATCAGAAGAGAAAGTAAAGTCACCCCCATAGGTACTCAAAGTGGCTCCAGGAGAGGATGATCACTGATTATTTTCAAATTCCTTGTGAAAGGCTTGCACACTTCATAAAATCCTTGCTCTGCATCAGCTGCCATTCTCATCTTGAAGGATCATTTCCCAGGCTGTTACATGACTCATGTACAGTTTCTCCTTCCTTTGCCTGGCCCAATTCCTCAGCTTCAGTGTTTGCTGTTCATTTCCTCTGATGGTATTCGTCCTGTATATTTAAAGAAGAATATGACTGTCTCTTCTCTGTCTACATGTGAAGGCATGCTCCTCATGCAAGGATTTCGTGAGGAGCAATCTTCTGCTTATGGGGGACTTCTTCTCTTCCTACACTTTGCCAAGGGGTTAATAGGTCAGGTGTGCAACTGCCGTCCTGCAGCTCCCGCATCGGAAACCACCACATCTCCAGGCAGATCAAACCACAGACTGGCACAACTTGGAGAGTTAAACTGCAGCTATAACAGGATCACAGCAGGGCTTGCCTGATGTCTTTATTCATCATTAAACTACGGAGCCCCCTCTCTAATATTTGGATTCTGAGCCTGTTTACCCAGGGATTTATTGGTTTATCTGCACTGTGAGTCACTGCCCTCTGTTTGGAAAGCAGATGTGTGATGCTGCCCTGTGGCGTGCTCAGAGCTGGATGATGGGGTGGCTCCACACTGAGCTACACCAGCAGCTGGTGGCACTCAGCTGCTTAATGCCTTTTTAATGCAAATGTTCTCAAAACTGCTTCACCTCAGGTCTCAAATTACACACGTGGCATCTGTCTATATTTACAAATTATGTCCAAAGGCATGGGGTGGCCTGGACCGTTGCCATATGAACTTACAAGATGGAATTGTCCTTTCATAAGCTAGATTGAAAGCTGGAGACGTGTTTTCAGTGTCACCAGTTACCTAGTTGATGTGCCTAATGGGTGGCATTTTGGGGGGTTTAATGTTACTGTTCTGCCACGTTTGAAAACCAAAGCAATAGTATGAGCATGGAGGAAAATGACTGACTGCAGTATGTAAATGAAGCATTGCTAGGTCAAAAATAACCCATGGAAGCAGGACACTGTTATTTGCAGCGTATGTAAAAGTAAATCACAGCAAACAAACTGGCCAAATCAGCACTGGAGAACGCATGGATGGTTTCTCTGCTGAAACCAGTGGGCGAGCTCATGGATAAATAACAGTCACTGAGAGTAGCAGGAAAACAGGCTTAAATGGTTTGTTTGTAGGCAAAAAAATATCTTACGTTATTCAGATTCTTCTGGATAAGATACTTGTTTTTAAAAGTAAAGATTTGATATTCAAGCATAAATTAATCTCTTAGCCATTGCCACCAAAGCTACCTGAGTTATTTGGCAGCACCACAAGCCTGGCTGTAGTTGGCAGCACTTGTGCATTCTCAGTCCTTCAGAGAGCAGGGCTTGTCATACATCCTGCTGGGAGGAAACCCAAGGGATCTGGGATTGGTTGAGCACCACAAGTTGGGAGCAGAGGATAATTGTATTAAAGAGTTCACGAACAAATGTGTTAGAAAACAGGAAATAACAACACTTGGGGCATGGTCTCTCCTGATTTAAGGGCAAAAATAAGAATTTTTAAATATTTTGTTGCCTGAAACATTGCTGTGTAAGAAAATCTGAAATGCTCTTCAAATTATCTGGGGGTTTTTCCTATTGAAAATGTCATCAAAATTGACATAGTCATGGAAAACACTTGAATTGTGATTAATCAGCATTTTACCTGTATTGGATGGGTCTGCCTGGAGTTTTTGACCTGGCCTGTTCAAGTCAGAGATAAGCCACTTAGGAGGGAGCTCCTGAGAAATAGTTTAAAAAATGGGATATCCTTTTCCGTGGAAGTATGCGTATATAGATTTATTTATGTGACACTAGAATAAGATTACTTTGAAAATTCATAGAGCTGAATTGATTTGCTTTACATTATAGCACAGAGCAAAATCTCACTTCTTTGTGGAGCACAATTACAGCAAGTACTTTGAGCAATCCCATCCTCTCAGTTATTATCTGTGACATGATTGTGTAGGTACCACTCATTTTCTGGGTAATAACCATGCTGGCATCAAGTAAGAGATAACACAGCAGCGAGTGGAGACTCTGGAAGATGGCAGGAAAGAATAGTTTGGAATAAAACAAGATGCACAGCACCACTACAAAGCTGCTCTGGCAGGAGCCTGTGAATGCACCCTGCCTGCCCTACAGAGCATAATCCACGATCTCAGCATCAACAAAGTGCTATTAATAATTTTCCTGGGAGCCGGGAACACACCATTGTTATACACAAAGAAAGGAAAAGTAAATAAAATAACTCCTATTGTAGTTATTCTAAAATGCTCAATCTGGAGTGCTGCTTTCAAAAATACTCTGCTTTGGATTTTTGCCTGCATGTGAACTGATTCCAGCACTTCTCTAGTCGATGCCGTTCAATCAAAAATGTGGTAAGGTAATAGGGGTAATCCCTTTCCTGCTGTAACTCCACTGGAAATAATTTAATTATGTCAAGGATAGCTGTTTTAATTATTGCATAGTAAATGAGGCATTAATAAGTCCTTGGACATCCTGCTGGATTGTGAACTTCCACAGTGCCTGTAAGGGTTTGGGGTTTTTTTAACCTTTGTTAGTGGTAGTACATGTTTGGAAGCAGTGGTAGTTCTGACACCTGTGTCAGAAATTATTCAGATGAGGTAAGGAGGTGTATTAATTAAAAAGACACCCGCAGTCTTTGAAAACAAAGATTGTCCGTGGCACCACTGGCCTGTATCACACTTCTCTGAGGTGTATCTGAAACTCTGGATGAGTGGCAGCTACAGAGGCACAAACAAGTAGCATTTTTGGCAACGTCCAATGTGATTGGAACAGTCTGTGTGTTCATGAGAAGCCCAATCCTTTTTTATTTACTATTTTCCCTCTGTTATTTATAAAACATCACGGCAACATAAATATCCTACGTGAAAAGCTTATTGCATCCTGTTTAAAATAGTTATTTTGTTGTGTACAAGCTGTATTTCCTGGATACTTAAAACTGAATTAGCTGGCCAGATTTGCCCCACTGCTTATGGGAAGATTTACACTGACAAATGCAGATAAATGCATGTCTCTTGAATGCCAGTAGTGCTTGACCCCGGGCTGTAAAGCACCTTTGCTGGGGGTTCCCGCAGGGATGCTGCTAGGTGGGACTTCTGATTGATGCTGCTGAATTTTACAAAACTGAAGTGTCTCCACCACGAGTGGTGCAGTAAAACTGCCACGGAACATGCAATACTAAATGGATTACCAAAGAGCCTTCCCGCTGGCTGCGGTGCTCGCCTGCCTACCTCCTGGAAACAAGCACAAGAACATTTTTTTGCGAAGGGAAAAGAACAGAGTGTTTCCAGTGAAGTATCATAATTTGTCCCCTAAGGGTTCATTGAAGAATATTCTTTAGAGTAATTATTTTTCATTGGGATAAGAAAAGCTGTAGAATTTTAGATGTTTTGTGGGTTCTGGAAAAACCCCAGCTAGTGAAGAAACTTTCTTTTCTCTTTGTGGTAAAAGCTTATTATTCACAGAAAAGAATTCAGCCTGACAAGAAGCTCAGATCTGACTTCCATTTTAATAGCCCTCCTCCTCCTCCTCCTCCTGCCCTCTGCTCCAATCTGGCAGGCTTTTGCGTTTCTTGCAAAGGTTTTCATTTTACCGCAAACGTAATTTCAAGATGCAATAACGCTGTTGTCTTTACTGGGGTGTTTTTGGTTGTTGCTTAGCTAGTAACCCACGCTGGCACTTCAGGTCCGTGTTGTGACTCACCCCGGAGGAATGGCCCGAGTGAAGATTTGCCCCAGGCCAGCAGTGGCTTTCCAGCCTTGCCAGCTCAATGCAAGGTGTGTTTGTGTCCCTTGCATCCACTCTGCTGCCGGCCTGGCATATCAGGAGTTTGGCTTTCACTGATAAAGGACAACAGGAGAAATTTATCTCCAGTTCTAGAGGAACACCTAATCCTTTGAATTGGAAAGTAAGATAGAAATGAAGGTGGAAAGAGATCCTTTTTTCCTGCGTTTCCATGGACGCGGTCTAAGCCGAGGTGAAGTGGGCACCTGGCAGTGCCGGAATGCTGAGCATCCGAAGGGCGAGGGCGGGCGAGTGCCCCTGCCTTCCCGTCTGCCCACGGCTCCCCGTCACTCCTCTCCCACCGGAGCAGCTTTGGGCTGCCTGCATCCTTGCACAAACACAAGGCTTTGCTGGCCTGTCACCCTCAATTACGGCAATGCAGCCGATGGTCTCATTAATCATCGCGGGGAGGAATGCTGGGGAGGGAGCTGTGCAGTTCTCTCTCCTGTCCTTGCTGATACAAGGTCTTCTCACATTCTGGTATTAAAAACATGACTCCCTCTTTATCACTTTCTGCAGACAGGGCACAGCTGCGGCCAGCAGCACCAGTCGTCCTGAGGCTCACACAGGCACAGCCTTTCACTGCCCCTGTTCCACATTTGTGGGTGCAGAGGACAACCCAGGTAGAGCTGCACTTCCTACGCCATAGCAGTCACAGGTATCCCAGCCAGTGGGACAGGCACAGAGTCAGCCGAGGTGAAAACTTCAAAGAAGACACAGGTTTCTGTGACTTAATAAAAACACTTAATAAAAGAAGACGTGAGTTCTGTGCAGGTCCCCAAAGGTGGGTGAGCACCAGTGTGTCCCCTCCACCCTACCAAGGCTTGAGACACTCAGCTCCCTGCAAGATTAGGCCCTGCAGTTAGTAAACACAGACAATAAGTCTTGGGTTTCCCCCCCTTTCTCTAGTGTTTTCACTGCCAAGCCCAAACTTTATGTGTAACAGATGGAGCCAGTCTGCAAACTCATAGTGCCTGCTCATCTCCCAGGCTTGACCTTTGCATGTAGAAAATGGCAGGGAATTCATACAAGCTATTTTAGCGATCTCTGGCAGCTTGATTGACTTTTAAGTGCTGAAAAACATGTTTTGCATTTAAAACAGAGTTCATTAGAATTGCTGGGATTGCTTAGCATTTCAGTGATGTGTTTAAAAAGAAAACCAAAGAGAAACCCAATAGTATAACCAGCTTTCTGGCTTTGCCAGAGATTTGAGAAATATGAAATTAAATAATATTTCAGCACAGAGTCAACTACAGGAACTTATTTAAATTCACTTTGGAGCAGTGGCTGTGTTATTAATCTTTTAAAGTAAAAAGAAAAACATGGGTAGCCATTACCTTGCAATATTATCAACATGAGAAATTCCTGTCCTGTGGTTTATGTTTCCCCTATTGTCCAAGAGCATGAAGGGAAAGGAGATGGGGAGCAATGCCTGGCAATATTCTGTGTGCAAGTGTGTGAAGCAGAGAGGGAGGAAAAGGCACCCCCAAATCCTCTGCAGTGTACCAGGAGGTACCCAGTGCTGCTGACCCCACACATGCTGGTTGCACAGGAAAGAAAAGTCCTTCGTGGAGGTGGTAGTTGGATGAGGCCATGCCAGAACATCTCTGCACAAGGCCAGCATCCCTAAAAGTGGTGTCTGCCCAGCAGAGAAGGTGGGTGGAAGGTAAAATTCTCTTTTATCTCCCCTCTCTGCTCTCAAAGAGAAGATTAAGAGTTTTTTTCTGTACAACTCTTTGCTTCTGGGAATGCTGGGTAAGAGCAAGTGAAAACAAAGCAAGGGCTGCAGAAGGTGAAGCCTGGGGAGAGCTGCAGCTCCCCTTCCAGCCCTTTCTGGTGCAAAAAATGTTTTAAGCTGTTTTCTCAGGTGACACCTGGCTTGGGACTTCGGTTTGCATTTGCACTAGTAGGGAGCACCCACATCTAGACCCCAAGTCAGTGGGAACCAGGCTTCAAGCACATAATGGTGCAAAAACTGAAAAAAGCAGCCTCTTGTGAGCCCAAACTGCTCCACAGTAAGTGGAGAATTTTTGTGTGTTTGTCTTAATCTCCCTGTGTTTCAGCTCACTACCTGGCAAAGAAAGGAGGAAACCCTCCACAAATTCCACAGAACCTGCTTATTTTGGTGTGTATATAGAAGAGTGTGTGCCGAGCTCAATACATAAAATCTGCTATATAAAATGAAATGTTAGAAAACAACTCTTGGGCAACACATTCATCTTTTCAAACTGATAGAATCCTGATTCTGACTAAGCAGTTATGTTTTGACTTTTGTTCTCAGTACAGGGTTTTTAATCCTGTAATCTTTCGTCTTGGCTGCAGTTGCTGATCTCCAATCTGAATCCTATGAAATGGTTTTTGGAAATGTATGCATGCTAGTAAATTCTCTTTATCTCTCACAGCAATAATACTTTCAAAAAATGCCATAACACAGATAACCACGTGCTGCACATGAATCTGTCCTTAGCTGACATGTGGGTTTGAAGTGTTTTCTTAGCCCCTTGGTAAGATCACTTCCAGTGTTTCCTTTGCATCTCTTTGTGCTTGCATCAGTCAAGAATTTATTGCGAAAGGTGAAATGTCTCTTCCAAAAATACAAAACCACAGATCTCCAGTCAAATGCTACAGAGAAATCTGCAAATTCCATGCAGATCATAAAACTGAAGAAGTGAATGAATCATTTGAGTTCAATGAATTCATTTTCAGGTCACTCCTTGAGTCCTTCTCATCTGGACGAGGTTATTTCTTGTGAGTTCTTCCTACGTCCTTTCTGATGCTGTTATTGTCACGAAAGTCCAGCAGTGAGGCAGCTGCCTGTCTGAGCACCCAGCAGCAACTGGCAGCACTCTTACCTCCCTCCTTCCTCCGGAAGATCAATACTGTTTTGTTTGTCCTGATCCTGTACAAGCTTTACTTACATTTTGCAGGGCAGATAGAACAATCTTGCAGGATACTTTCAAATTTGAGAAAAAACCAGCAGTGCTCCTGTCCCCGTCCAGTGCAGCCCTCTCAGCACGCATTGCGTTGTGGGTACCACCATGTCTCCTGCAAGCTGCTAGGACCTCTAAAGATGCTCTAGCCCCTTGGAAGAAGAGAAACAATAAACACCACCCAGAACTAGAAACATGCTAGTTGTGTCACAGCTTCTACCTGCAGGGTTTACTTTTTTTATCTGTTATTTTCATCTGCATGAAGGACAGCCTCGGAGCAGCCCTGTTTTCTTTGGCTGTCGTGCTATCGCGGAGCTGTGCTTCTCACCAGCATTCCCCCAGCCCTGCTCCTCTTTTGGGTCTAATGCTTTTGTCACATGGTTCTTCACTGCTGATATTTATGTGGGGCAGAATGTGCTTAGGAGAGACCCACCAAGATTTATATCCTATCATCTAAAACATGTTTTTGGAAATAACGGCATAATTAACAAAGAAAATAACCCCCTTCTGCAATAAGCCAGCTTATCATGATGGTTAGCACAGGGACCAGCAGCCAGTGGTGAAATTTCAGCTCTTGAAAAATGACTGCTCTGTTTTTGATGTGGGGAAATCTTGACATGTGCCTCCATTCAATCATCAGAAATATGCTGGGGCATAACCAGAGCTTAGCTAGAAAAGGGTGTCAGTACAGCCATTAGTTCCTTGAGTTATTTGCTTTTGGATGATACTTTAAGGACTATTTCTTGATTTTGGTTTCTGAGTGTGATGGTGCTAAAAATATCAGAAGTTTTCTTGGAATTTGCAGCATGTTGAGTTCTCAAGTGAAAGCTGAAAGTTGCAAATACTTGGGAAAAACAGCAGTAGCTTGGGGATCTGAGCTGACTGGGGTCTGGTGTTGGGCAAGGACTGATTGCAGTGGTTTTTCAGGCACTTTAGTGTGAGCATTTGCCACACGAAGTGCTGGTCAGAGAGAATGCTGTGAATTGCAGGCACCACTGCCTCTGCCTGCACCGCAGGGCTCAGCAGTGTGTGGTTACTGACTTGCTGGGCTATTTTGTTTCCCCACATACCGAGACCAGGGACTGTGGCTGTCAGGAGGAGCTGGCTGTGTTTGAGGGCAAGGACTTCGTGCAAGCGCCTGCTTTTTTTGCGTGCAGTGATCTGGAGTAGGGGAGGTCCCTGCTGATGTGAGGGCTTTGCAGTGAGCCCTTTCATTGTGCCCACCATGTGAAAACCCGTGAGAATCGTGTTGCAGGGCTGTGCAATAGGATGCTCAGCTGTGTGGGTACAAGAGTGTCTGTCTCTGGGGTTTTCTCAAGGAGAACAAGGACTTGCCTGTTTTCTTACACATTTAGCTATGCCTCTGACTGAATGTCCTGTGACCGTGCACACTGCTGCCTCCTTTTCAGAGCTGATGATAAAGGCCTTCTACCCCAGACCGTGGTTTTGGTCTTCAGAGGCTGTCTCTTATTCCCTGTTGGCATTATTCAGTGTAGCAAAACCAGTACTCCATCATATTTTTTCAGCTGCATTTCCACTCCTGGCTGGTTTTTAGACTTTCTGCCAGCCCTACGCTTGCACGGGTGCCATGTTAGAGGCAGATGGGGGTTTGGAGGAGCTCAGCCCCTGAGTTGTTCCGCATTCCAGTGGCCAGAATGGAGGTTCAGAAGTCCCTGGGTGGAATCTCTGCTCTGTAGCTCTAAGGCGTTAAGAGCCATGGTATCAAGGCTTGTTGCTTGTAGAAATGCTGGTTTATCCATCTGTATCTGCCCAAGTGCACATGTGCAGCATATGCTGGTCCCTGTGAGCCCCATCTTGCACAGTCCTTGAGAGCAAATCCAAACCTAAGCGGTCTTTCAGCTGGGTTGAAGTACAAACTGAAGTCCAGGCTTTGCATGCAACATCTGCTGGAGGAATAAATACTGCAACAGCCCCCTAAATCCACACTTACTTAGCACCTATAGGTTGAATTATGAAACGTGGTGAATCCCATCACATACTTCTCATGTTTCCTGTTGACAGTGAAGTGGCGGAAGCAGGCTGGTATCCATCCCCACTGGAAACGTGCATGTCAAGGTTTCATTCCAGGAAAATCATTTGGGTTGTTCTGTAAACTTCACTGAGCTGATCTGTAACCTTTTGTCCAGCTGTGCCAGGGACATGTAATACAGCTGGGGGGAGGCCTGATCCCCTTCCTGCACTTCAGAGCATTCTCCAGGTCAGGTATGATCCAGGAATGCAGTTGTAATCCTCTTTTGGTTAGAGAAGACCATTTAGCTTGCTGTGTGACACTGTAATTACTGCTCCTTTCACAGAAGAGAGATTATGGCCATGTGGTTTTCCTTTCAGATTTGGGTCTTGGTTTCCATTTACAAGTGGTTCTTGTAAACAGAGTCTCCCTGCTTCATTTTTGCTGGAAAGCTTCTTGTCATAACACTCAGAGGGCTGCTTTATTTTCCTTTCAAACTAGCCCAAGTAGCTGGGTAGGCTGAGAGTAAGCTGCTCTTCCTCAGCATTCCTGCTTGCAGCAACAGCTTCAAAACTAAGGACCAAAGGAAATGGCCTCAAGTTGCACCCGGGGAGGATTAGCTTGGATACTGGGAAAAATTTCTTCAACAAAAGGGTTGTCAAGCACTGCAACAAGATGTCCAGGAAAGTGGTAGAGTCATCATGCCTGGAGGCATTTAAAAGACATGTGGATGTGGCACTCAGGGACATGGTTTGGTGGTGGGTTTGGCAGTGCTGGATTAATAGTTGGACCTGATCATCTGAGAGGATGATTTTGTATGAGCTTAGGAAAAATGTTGGCAGGTGACAGCTCAAAAGCAGCACAAGACAGGATTGGTGTTGTGCTTACCAACCATCTGCAGCTGGCAACATCTCTGCCTGTCTGTGACAGCGGGGACAGGCAGGCTTGTACCTGTGGTGCTTACCTAGAGCCCTTCCTCATGGATTTGTCAGAGTCCTCTGTGAACCTTCTTAATCCTCTAGCCTCCAACTCACCCCAAATACTGCAGCTTAGTGTTGCTTGAAAAAGTACCTTTATCTGGTTTATTTAATTCTACTCCTGCATCATTTCCTTGGGTTATCTTTGGACTTTATGAAGTGAGACATGGCAAAGCAGTGCTCCTTATCTGTCTGCCCCCCACCATTCTGGAGTTCCACCTCCCNCAGGAAGGGAGGTCAACCCATGACGGCGGGTTAATTCATGGACCCTGACGTAGGTGTACGCACTCCACACTGGGCTAGAAAAAATCTAAACATAAAGACTGGAGGGCCAGTTCCCATGATTTTTCACCCCAGCCTGTGTTTTACAGTTGTCCCNAGCGGGGACAGGCAGGCTTGTACCTGTGGTGCTTACCTAGAGCCCTTCCTCATGGATTTGTCAGAGTCCTCTGTGAACCTTCTTAATCCTCTAGCCTCCAACTCACCCCAAATACTGCAGCTTAGTGTTGCTTGAAAAAGTACCTTTATCTGGTTTATTTAATTCTACTCCTGCATCATTTCCTTGGGTTATCTTTGGACTTTATGAAGTGAGACATGGCAAAGCAGTGCTCCTTATCTGTCTGCCCCCCACCATTCTGGAGTTCCACCTCCCTTTCACTGTCTTTTTTTTTTTTTTAATACTGAAAACTTCTTGCCTTATTTACAAGTATTCTTTGCAAGACTGTTCCATGCTTTTGAACATTCCTGTGCTTTTTCTCCAGACATTTGAAGATCTGTCCCCCGCTCCAGGATCTGCCTGTATGGGTGTCCTCTGGTGAGCTCTTTGGGAGCTGGGGATGCAATTCACCTGACATTTACAGTTGCTTTCAGGTGTTTTGTCCCAAACCCATAGATCTTGGGAGCACCTTTCGCCTGCCTGCAAGCTGGTGGGTTACAGACCATGAGCCCCACCGTCTGTTTAAGGGCTGCAGTGGAGGGAGGGCTGCTGGAGCCTCAGTTTCTTGGGTGATGCTGTGTACAGGGCATGCGGCAGCCAAGAGCTGAGGAAGGGGTACCCAGGATTAGCCCATCTCTTTGGGCATCCCTGTGCAATGGCTCTCTGCATTGGCTAGGAGAAAACTGCTGGCTCCAAAGGTGTTGGTGGCAGGGGAAGAAGGTCCCTGCACGGAGAGAGCAGCTCTGTGGTGTCACCCAGCCATAGGCCTGCCTCATTGCTGTCCTGCTCTCATAAGACGGTGCCATGCGTGTCTAGGTACTTTGGAAATGCTGAAACAAAGAAACTAGGTTATTGCCTTTTGGGGGCCCTGTGCAGTCTTGCATCAGGGAGGCACTGAATTTCCCTACAAATCAAAACCTGCCTTTTCAGCTCATCCTGCATGTGTTATCTGGCTTTCAGTGCAACAGGAAACTGAAATGTTGCCTTTTTAATATATTATTTCTCCCATGCCAGACCTTATTTCCTCACTTTTCTTTCTGCCTGCTGGCCTGCAGGGACAAATAAGGTAGGCTGAGGTGAGGAAGGCAGACAGGACCATGCAGCACGTACTCATCCTGGTGCAGTTGCAAAGCTCTCCCTGCACATCCAGAGCACATTTGCTAACCCAGGCTCTGCGGATGCGGTGGAATTCTGGACGTGATTCCTCATCTATGTAAATAGCCCAGATTTTTGTACGCCCTGCTGCATCCAGGGCAGGCGGGTCTCCAGGGCACCATGTGTACAGTGCAGTCCAGCACCACAGTGATGGCTTTGTTTTTAACCACACTGATGATCCCATTGTGTTATGTAAGGGTTTTGGCCATCTCTATGTGCTTTCATGTGAAATGGTGCCATTCGCTTGGCTTCCTTCTCTGAGCTACACATGCCTACATCAAAATCTGTTTGCTGAGTGAGAAGTCATTAGCGTTTCCAGAGAAGATCCTCAGTGCATTGCTGGCTGATGCATTTGTTCTCTCCTCCTGTGTTTCTAAGTAGCAAAGAATGTATAAGTAAATAATGATTTGGGGGGAGAAATTGGTAACGGAAAAAATAACTTGAACAAGATTTGATAAAAACGCACTGTTCTGAATCAAACTCATGGGTTACAAGCATTTCCTGCAGGCCAGTGGGAATTGGAAGACTGTCTTTGTGGGTCTTTGAAATCTTAAACGTTTCAAAAGTGAGACAATCTCTGTGCCTGTTAGAAAAACATCAGATAGCAATTAAGTTGTATTTTACCAAACATCTCTTTTAGGTAACACAACCAGCAGAACAAAATCCAGCCCCCAGCTTACAGTTAGGCTGCAGTACGAGCGTAATTTCTTTTAATCTGCCATGGCGTTGAGTAGGTTAATACATTTTTAACTTGTTGATTTTGAACCCATAGAGGGATTACTGTGATCTCTTAATAAGCCATGTTGACTAGAGAAGATTAACCTCTACTATTAGAAATTGAGTTAAATCTCTTGTGAAAGCAACAAGCTAAACCAAAAATCTGCCACTGGCACAGTCTGTGGCTAACTCCCTAACTGGTAAAGTGCTTCATCCTGATGGATTTAAAACAGACCTGCTCTGAGAAGGCATACTTATCAGTCCTGTTTTCCACTCACTGGCTGAATGATGGACTACAGCTGCCAGGTCCAGGGCCCCCGGTGTGCTGGGATGAGGGGGGATGCGCCGGGCAGCACTGGATGTGACCCCCCAGCCCCAGCAGCTGAACAAGCTACTGTCTTCATCCAGAGCCCTTGGTCCATGCGGGTGAGGAGGCTGTGAGCATTGCTAGGTGCTCCTGTCTGAGCTCTGAGCTCACTGAGCCCGGCTGGGCCTGCCATCATCACAGAGGTGAGACTGAACCAGGGACAAACAGATTCAAAGGCTGAACTGAAATGCAAAAAAACCCAAGCAATGAAATTTGGGCTTTCCCCAGAACACTTGTACTTGGGGCCTTGGAGTTTCCTTTTTGCCTTTGTGAAGCAGTTTATCAAGTCTCCTTGATCAAAACACCACTTCTTGGTGAGGAACTGGAACACTTTGGCCCCCAGGTCCATCTTACATTTTTCTTAGAATCGGTCATTTCCTGAAGCAGCACTCTAGTTACGTTTCTCCCCTGCCCTCCTCCAGTGAACTGTTTGTCATCCCAGTAAATAGGAAGAAATTCCCCAACTCAAAGCCGGGGTGTCCTTGAGGCCAGGGGAAGAGTCATGAGGCTTGCTGTAGCTCTTCAGCCTGGAGGATGCACTCGCAGATCCACTGGGTCCAGCCTGGCAATTCCAGTCATGCTAGTTGCTAATTAGCTTCTCCAGCCCTTTCTCTGGGAATCACGATAATGAACATAAAGAACTGTTTACTCTAAGCGAGACTTCCCAAGGGTAACAGCCTCCTCAGTGGCTGTAGAAATGGAAGGCAAGCCTGAGGAAACACCAGGGTGCTGTAGTTTTTGGCAGCAGTTGATAAACATTTCTTTATGGATGGAGCAGAGTGTGTAATTTACTGCCCAGCTCTAATAAGAGCACATTTGACCATTTTGCTGTTCTTTTCCATTGCTGTCAAAATGCGACATCTAAATCCCAGTGAAAAACTGTGCAGTTGATGTTTTTGTAGGTAGCAGCATAAAACTTACTGGATTCTCTGTGGAAAGTGAATTCATCGTTTTTATAAGATCTCATATGTTCTCTTAACTGCTTTATCACTCATGGAGGGGCAGACTAGTCCTGCCCATCCTTCCATAGAGGATAGTTGTGGTGGGATCAGGCAGTACCTAAATAGCTGTGCAGCTTTCCAGGGCAGGAGGCTTCTGCTGGACTTTGTGCTGGTTTTGCATTGCACAAGTGAAAAAAAGGGGATGATCTAAAGCCATGAGCTTGCCCCTCAAGCAAAACCATCAGCCATTTTTTTTCAATCCTCAGCAACATTTACACGAAAGATCATCTCCTGGCAGGAACCGATCAGAGTGGCTGCTTCACTGTGATTGTGGTGATATCAATAAAACTGCAGTAAAAGTCCTGTTGTCTTTGTTTTATCCCCAAAGCCATAGAACAAGGGAATATATCAACACAGAGCAATGCCTGGGCAGAGCGATGTATTCAGGCAGCTGTCACACTTCCAGGCCCACACTAGCACATTCAAAACTGGCTTGGGCACCTTCAGCACTCTTGCACTACACTGTCTGTGAACAGTGAATTGAATTAATGAAAATTCAGAGATTCAAGCTGTGTGCCAATGAGGTCAGTACCTGTGTCATCAGATAATGAACACGGGCAGTGCTTGAATCTTCCTGACACAAGCTGTTGGAGAAGAATCAGGCTAGTCAGGGTCTGTGCTCAGTGGTGAGGCACCTTCAGCTGGTTTCTCAAGCAGGTGTCATGGGTTGACCTCCCTTCCTGCTCTTCAGGTTTTTTCTTCCTTTTGGCTCTGTTTCCTTGAGGAAGTGGTTTGCAGGTTACAGCACCTGTTGCTGCAAACCACTTCCTCAAGGAAACAGAGCCAAAAGGAAGAAAAAACCTGAAGAGCAGGAAGGGAGGTCAACCCATGACGGCGGGTTAATTCATGGACCCTGACGTAGGTGTACGCACTCCACACTGGGCTAGAAAAAATCTAAACATAAAGACTGGAGGGCCAGTTCCCATGATTTTTCACCCCAGCCTGTGTTTTACAGTTGTCCCCCCTTAGACATCCACCAGCTCTCCTGGATGGTGCAGAGTCCCTGGGCTGGCACGGAGCTGCTGTGGCAGCCCACAGTGTCTCACTGTGGTGCTCTGACCCATCTTCTGCAGGACTGCATCATTAAAACATTTGGGCAGATGAAGTAGTTAAGTTGGACATTGGCTGAAAAAGTACAGGGAGACAAGCATCATTTCTGGTGGCTTCAAGCAGCCCTGAAAAGGAGTTTGGTGTGCTGGGAATGGTGATCAAATAAAGTCGCCATTGCACATGAGAGTGACCTTGTGAACATGCAGAGGGTTTTGGCACTCACAAATTAAGAAAAGCCGGTATTAACCACATGCCAGCACAAATTTCACTGGACTTCTGTGGTTCTCTGTTGTGATTCAGCATTTAATTACATGATTGTAGTCTGGAGTTATTTTCAAGTTCCATTTCTGCAAGGGTTTCCTGAGAGGTCCAAATGCAACGATGTTTTAGTATTGCACTCTCCCTGGCTTACGAAACACTTGAATCCACAGGGAGAGTCTGAGGAGCTGCAGCTGAGGGGGCGGCTGCCCTTGTCTCCAGCTCTGCAAACAGAGTTCCCCTAAGAGCTCCCTCAAGGCTGACCCCTCTCTGGAGGAGCTTTGGGTTCACAGTGTTTGGCTGTCAAACCACAGGCACACGCCCAGCCTCCCACACGGGGCAATACATCAGTGCATGGGGGTGCTCGAGTTTGATGAGGTACCTCTGTGGGGTCTCCCCACCCCAGAAGGGCTGTCGTTGGAGACTGTCAGCAGAATGAGAAAAGAGGCCACCTCCTCCTCTTGGTTTTGGTGCAAATTTCATCATTTCATGGCCTTTGACCACCTCCCATGGGAGTGAAGCTCTGAAAGAGTTTAAAACAATTGGATATCTCTGCTGAAAACTGGGGCATTAAAGCCCAGGTTTTCTCTGGCAAGACACTGAGGTTAGTTTTGCTGTGCCATTGCCAGGCTGAGATGCTCTCCAGAAGCACCTGTCCCTCCCTGAGAAAGACAGAGGCACCTGTACTCAGGCACATTTGTCCCTCTGCGCGCTGACATGGTGATTTTGATAAGAAATGCAGCCACTACACAGAAGATTGTGTACAGTTATAATAAGGAACGTGTACAGCTACAATAAGGAATGTGATGGCTTTGATTTCCCTGCACTCACAATGTGCCAACAATTGAGAACTCTGTCCTGGTCCTTGCACCCTGTCGTAGCTGAAAATATATTTGGTCAGGAATTATTGTTCTGGTCAGGGTTTGCATAAGGATTTGGGATTCTGGCCCATGACAGGCACACTTAGATGTCCATCTGGTTTAGGCACCAATTCTTTTCTTCTGCGAAAGCCGAAGAGTAGTGTTTATTTGGTAGCAAATCTAAGGAATCAGAATCGTGGAATTATCAAAGTGGGAAGAAAAAAAACCTAAGTAAAGAACTATCAATTTTCTTTTTGTTGAACTTAGTTTCTATTTGCAGCATTCATACCCTAGTGGTTAACATCATGGAAGCAGAAACATAATATTACTATTACCAGTACTAATTAAGAGTTGGGAAAAGTCCAGAAATCCTAGTCAGAGCAAAATATGTAACACGACACACTTCTAAATGAACGTGTACATTTTATTTCAAGTGGGGGCTTTCATGCCAGCAAACACCACACAAGTTCTCAGTGCTTCAAGCTTCAAGCTCTTTGTGCAAACAGGAGAGTGTCATGCTGTTTTCAGGTTATGAACCCCCCTGCACATGATGGCAGTCATTACTGCTGAGCACCAATGCACTGGGTTTTGCTGGATCCTTAAAGGAATTAACAGAACTATGGACTTGGGGTTACCTAATGTCCTGGCATTGAATTTTTTCTTGGTATCATGGATTGCTTCAGGATCTCTGTGTTACTAAAGGCTGCACATTTTTCTTTTGCTTGCAACAGAACCTGAAACGTCATCTATAATGAACTACTCTGCTTAACATTCTGCCTTAACTTTCATTCGATTTTTATTATTGCACTTTAGGAGATTCATCCACAGAAGTGTCTATGTGGGCAACAATAAAAAGCTCAAATTAAATTTATTCTGAGTTATTATCTGCAATTTTGACAGATAATAGATACTGGATTCCTCTTAGTATTGTGGTTCATTTAAATAAAAACCGTATGTCTGAAGTCAGCACCTTGGAGATAAGTCAGACATCTGGCTGAGATTCCGCATTTGGGAATGTAAATTATGCAGATGGTGAGACTGTAATACACACTGTGCCCATCGGCTTGTAACATTGATGAACAAGCACTTCATTAGTAGAAAAGGTGGGGAAAAAATCCAAATACAGATGAAATTTCTTAGGGAATGCACACAATATTGATTTCTGTTTGCTGCTTGTACTCATAGGTTTGGGGGATTCTGCTTTACACCCCATGCCAAACCTTTATTCCAAATATATTAGAGGGCGCCAGTTACATTATAGTGCTTTCAAACAGCTTTACACAATCAGGTTGATATCTCAGCCTGTAAAATGTTGGGTTTTCTTCCTTGGAGTGTCTCAGAAATAAAAACCAACTTGTAAGCAGAGTAGTAAAGAAAACAACTAGTTTTTTTTATTCTGCATAAAATATTACCTCTACAAAAGTATTCTGGTGTGAACTGTGCAGTCAAAGACAATGCACATGTATTAAATATAGATAAATTGGTGGTAGTGTAGAAGCAGTACAAAATGACACAAAATGGACATTCTGAGAGGAACAGAAACACAAAATTGATGTTCTGGGGTATGAATCTAGCAATTATAATCTTGTTTTTACTGACATTGATTTAGTCTCAAGTCTAAATTTAGCATTGTCTCTACAGGCTAGCAGAGACAGATGCCTTGAGTGCACAGTGTGTTTACCTGCAAGACCACTGTTTGGACACAACATGCACTTTCCGGGAAGAACTAAAATTAACTCGTGGAGAGCCAAAGTGACTGGTGTCACAAGGTCACACGAGTCATGATAAACCAGTCAGAAAAAATACACTGCTCCCTTATCTTCTACACTTCCTTAGCAGTCACTCTGTATTTACTTGTTTAAGTGCAATATCAGATTGAAAATTTCTGGAAATTTAGTAATGACACAGCATGAAACATGTTAGAGGAGAATGAGTTAATAGGAAGAAACATCCAAACTTTTCCCGGTGGCTTGCTTTAGATGAAGGTGGTGACTCTTGCCTGTGGCCATGGTTGTGGTTTGTCTTGGGCCTCCTCTCAGCCATGACTGCTGTGACATGAAAAAGATGTTTAAATACTGTAGGCACTTATTGTAGCAGAGTTGTTTCTCTTTTGTGTTAAAAACACCAAATTTTCAGGTTTACAGTGCCATTCCAGTGAGGGCTGTGCAGGTAGTTTCAGGTCCTTCTACAAGGACCATCCTTCCACACATTTCCTAGGTATGAGCAGGTATTACACTAGCAAGATACTTATGCTGTTATACCTTAAATGTACTAATGGTAAAGGAAGAACCAGAAACGTGGCGCTGAGCATTGTCAAGAAACTGCAGCATGACCCAGACCAAAATTAGCCACCAAAAACTGACATTGTGAGAAAAATACCAAAAGTCCGTGGCAGAGTGATGGGGAGAGATGGGTTCCCACAGGCAAACAAGAACACGACCAGCAGCAAGCGCATCTTAGAACTGACACCCAGCAGGATGTTTGCCCTCATTGTGGGTCACGGAAATAAGGCAGACAAAGCAAAGTCCCATCACTAGAAGAAATTAAACCTTTGCAAGTGAGTTGAAAAGACCTTGCAGTCACAGACAAAACCACTGAATGTCACTACTGGGCTGGTGCACAGGACAGTTGTCCAGGATGATCTGCAGAGGGGAAACCTGATTAAATGTGGCAAACTGAGGGGCCTACTCAATCTTCCTGGGTAAATTGGTCAATAACCCTGGCTCTGTTGTCACTCTGGTGTCAGGTTTTTTTGCTTCTGAGCCCAAATGTTGATGCTTCAAACACCACAGTCACTCCAGCACCTGCAGCCCTGAATTGCTGCCTAGAACTGGAACTGCTGCACCAGTTCCAGCAGAGTCATCCCCAGTGTGCATTGGTTTTAGGAAAGGGTGTTGTAATATGAATTTGGTGTATTTGCAGACATCAGTATCTGAAAACACAATCCCATTTTAATGGGAGGTGTAATTAATACAAGGGTAATTGCACTATACCACAAGGCATCAGCCTTCCTCTCAGAATTCACCATGCTCGAGGCTCTCCATGCATCCATCACAGGTCACCCTCACCAGCTCAGGACCACATCTTCACTGCCCACCTGAGGATGGGAAGGTCCAGGTTTTGGGTTTGTGCCTTTTCCTCTCATCTCCCTTGTGCATCCCAAAAGTTTTTGCGTTTAGGTCACTGTCCCAGCAGCAACGGTTTGCCCCACAGCAGGTCCACTTTGCCTTTGGCTCATTTCTACCTCTCTGTTCTCAGTGTTTCATAGCTGTCCAGAGCAAAGTGCTTCCTCATCCTGCCCCAGGCTGCCCAGGTGTCATGCCTGGTATCAGAGACCTCATCCCTATTTTTGAGGCAGTGGGTTAGAGGGGACTAGGGGGAAGGAGAGTCTTTCAACTGGAACATGGCTGCAAATATCAAGTATACAGGTTGAAATGGGGGTGAGCTGTCTCATTAGCATTTCAGCATCTCATAAAAGTCATAGAAGTGTTCAACCTCAGTAGGTTATTCAGAGCTAAAACGATAATCCAGCAGCAGGATGAGAAAGAAGAGCAGCAGCCAATGCCAGTGCCACTAAATTAGGCAGTAAAAACTGGGAGTGAGGCTGTGGTTTGATCAGTTAGGGCATGGTGTGATCACCCCTGCAATTAGTACTTGGCTAACAGGCAATTTACTGGCTCTGGATGGATTGAAAGCTGAGCCCTGTGTAGGACACAGCCTGGTGAGGAAATGGGCGGAAGTTTCTGAAAACAGCTTCGCTTTTTATTTTTAGAACTGTCGTCGTGCCACTCATTTGCTTATAAATTAAAGAGAGGGATGCACTGGTTTTGAGAGGACACCGCTCTCCGTGCCAAAATCACTGCAGCCCATGTTTGGCTGGATGACATTCCTGCTCTTGCCACTTTGAACAGAGGAGCTGAGTGCCACATCAAAAAGCTGCTTTGTGAACTTCCACTGTCTGCTGACTGCAGTACAAGCGGAGTAGTCTCAGCTACCCAGGCAGCTCCAACACCACAGCCACATCCCAGATACCAAGCCTTCCAGTGACACCATATAAACAACTGCTCGTTCCAGTACTTAGGAACTTCCCTACTTAGGAAATTGTTTAGGGATTCACTCCATCCACCCCATCCTGCAACAAATAACCTGCAGATGTGTGGCTCTAAAAATAAACCTTGGCACTGGGGCCGAGGTACAGCATCACAACATAATTCAACAAACTTTCATACTGCGTTGTCTTAGAAATTAATCTTTCCTTTATGCTGGAAGTGGTTCATGGAGACTGATTCTGTCCTAACAGAGACTACTCTGTGCATAGAGAATATTTTGCTATTATCTCTGCTGACAATGAACATGGGGCTGACTTGTGAACATGTTATGTTAAGAATTATTTCTGTCCTTGTCCAGTTCATTAAGTCTGTACACTTAATAAGCAGTTTCAGCATTTTTAAGGTCTTCTCTGGGAACAATAAAACAGAGGGGAAAAAGAGAGAAACATCTGGATCAGTGAAACACTCTTGAAATATTATCTTTTTAGTGTCTTTATAGATATTTCCAGGGGCTTACACTAAAGAACTTAATTCCATTGCTGCTATTGATGTTGAAATTATATTAAAAAAATTTCTTAAGTTCTTGTTGCTTAGATAGTGATCATAACTGGCCAACTCTTCTGTTTGAAAATACTTTAATGAAAAAACATCACTGTTTGTATTTCATTCAAGTTTTACTACTTTTTTTTTTCAGTTTTTCCTCTGTTTAAACATCTATTGTGGAAATGAAGTGGGAAGAGAAAATAGTGATAGGGGACCAAAACTTCCATTCCATTGCAATTAAGCAGATCACCTTTATTTTTCTTCTTTTTGTTCTAGATTTTCATTTGTCTGTATCCATTTTTAAAATATTTTTAAAGAATATCTGCTGGTGTTACTTTTTGATATGGTTATGTACAGATCTATACACTCACCAATAAGCTGAAGCAAAGATGCTCAGGGGCTGGAGCACACTGTATTAAGGGGAACCCAAGGGATCTGTGTTTGCTCAGTCTGGAGAAGAGGGAGCTAAGGGGCAAATTTAATTGGTGTCTCCCACTAACTAATGGAGAGTTACAAGGAAGATGTGGTGGGGTGTAGAGAAGATGAAGACAGATCTTCATCTGAGGTGCACTGCAAATAACATGAGACAAGGACCACGAGTTGCAGTAGGGACATTTTAAGCAGATATAAAGGGGAAAATAGGCAGTGAAGTGGTTAAGCACTTGAAGAGGGTCCCAGAGAAGTGAAGCAATCTCCATCCCTGAAGACATTTAACACTCCTCTGGGCAAGTATCTGAGCAGTTCTCTGCTGTCAGGTGCACTTGGACACAAGCTTTCCAAAGGTCCCTTACAACTGAAATTATGCTGTGAATCTATTTTTCTAAAATTATGGGAGGTTTGTTTCTGTTTCTTGACTGAAACCTTGCCTTGAAAAATCCCCTTGGCTGTACTGAAGCAGGGTCATGTCCCGGTAACTCTAAGCCAGTTCTGGAAGGATGAAAATCCTTAGGCATAAGGAGCTGTTAAGCACCCTTATGCAATTCATAATGTATAAAATTGGATTGCTGTGCATTTTGCACAGTATGTGCTCTGAAGAGAGGAGCTGTCACATACCCCTTGTCTGTAGATGATGTGGAGAGTGACCGTTGCGATTTTCACGCTGTCCCAGTAATCAGGGACAATCCATATAAACCTCCATTCCCTGCATGCCTCTTGTCCTTTCACTGTGAGCTTTCCACGGAGAGGCAGAGTATCCAAACACAGACATCGTCCTCATGCTGTCAGTTTCCAGCCAAGTCCTGGAAACCACAATGTCGTCTGGACATCATGGGTAGCCAGTGTGGAGAATAAGGTGCTCAAAGGTCCATCTTTCTTCAAGCGTTTTTCCATGCTGTTTGACTTCCTTAGAAGCTGAAGGCTTTGTGTTTGGCTCTCCCCACTTCTAGACTATTTAAATTGGAAGTGTTAGCCTGGCTGGACTTATTTACTTACCTTTGTCCTGAAGTGGAATTTCAAAAACCATTCAAAAAACAAATTGAAAGATCTATTAAACATCTGGATTAAATATTTGCGTCTGTGTCTGGGGTGTAGATGGATGGTTTAAGGTATAAATGGATGTTGTGCCCAAGCGGGGAGTACAGGAGCAGTCGTACATGTCAAATCCCAAATCTCTCAAAACCAGGAAGAGTCTTTCAACTGTTTCTAATGACAAATGTCAGCAAGACTTGATCAAGTTTATGTCAGAGTGATTTTTAGGAACTATTCTTCCAAGAAGTCCAGTTGTAACACATCCTCAGAACCGAGCATGTCCTCACCCACCATCCTGAGTCTTGGTCCAAGCCTGTTCCCAATCTGACACATGTTCCTGGCAAAGCTGCCAGGGATTGCAGCAGAACCAGGATCAGGCCCTTTAATATCAGCATACCAGTAAGTAAACGTAGATGGAGTGACTAGCTTGTCTCTGAAGGTTAGTTGGGATTTACGTCCTGTTTGGAGATCCAGCTTTAGAGATCTGACTTCCTGGCATGGTTTGTGTGATGTGTTTTTTCTGTGCATGCGTGTGTAAAAGGCGCTTGCCTTTTGCTGTTTATCCCAAGGAGTTTATTATACATTGCTTATGCAGCATTTTTGTGATCTTGTTGATGAAAGATGCTATATAAACAGGGCTGCATTGGACTGGACTCAGTAAGGCTGAGAGCTTGCCAGCAATTTATTGCTGTTTGACTCCAGTGACCGAACCCCAGCACAGCAGCCAGCCCATGAGTGCAGCTCCTCACAGCACTGCTCTGGCTCTGCCTTCCCTCCTGAAATGGAATTTATAACTCTCTATCTCACATGGATACTTGGTAGGAAATTGGAGCTACGAAATGAAGAGTCATGGAAGTTTAAAAAAATCCAAGAGACAGGACAGATGTGCTGTGATTAGTCCTGTACTCTGGCTCACCTTGGGTTAGATAAATAATTGAATGTGTGCCATCAGCAAAACATACTACTTACAGACTTGGAAGGAAATTTGGCTTGCAGTCCTCTAATTGGAAGTTAGAGGTGGTGGAATAAAAGATTTTTGCTTGATTTTTTTACTTTAAATCTCAAAGCAGTGAGTTATTTTGAAACACAGGCTTAATCTTGCATCATTTAAATTGATATTTAGAAGGCTACTTGTCCATAGAAATGACAATGTATTTATGAGGATGCATTGTACTTTGCCAGGTCATTAGACCTTTTATTAAACGCAAACAGTGCTATCATTGTATAAAATTCCTTCTTTTTCTTCCCCTCAGATTTCATACCTGTCAAACATTGACTTGATTCTGTAGAATCCATACCAACTTCACCTGCAAAACTAAACAAAATCATTTTCTTGGTGCAATGCCAGAAAATAAAAGAAATTTGTAAGAAAAGAGAGCAAGACAAAGCTGACAGCATGTATATAAAACTGAGCCTAAGCAGATGAAAACAGTCAAAAGCCTTTTATTTAATCATTCTGCTATTTTTGACATGTTGTCTAGTGATAAACCACATGAGCATTCCCTTGTGCTAAGAGAAAAACCAACAATGAAACAAAAATCCAAGAAAGAGGGGAAGAAAGTACAGTCTAGCACTGAAGGAATCTCATATGTGATTTCAAGGATGATGTTTACATGCATGTAAAATATCCAACAAATGGCTTTTCCAGCGGCAGCCGAGGTCATTACCTTTTTGAAGTTGCGTAACATTTTCCTGCTGAGAGTTTCCTTCTTTGCTTAAGGGACATTCGCAGGCAGACCTTTATTTAGTAACTTTTGGACACTGGTATGCTAAGTGAGAGACAGGCCCTGATGGTTACCAGTGCCGCCAGTTGGTCTGTGCTGCAGAAAAAGATGCTGATTAGCCTGTGCTTGGTCAGTGTGTTTGCAGCCCCAGGGCTCTGGGTGGGCCAGGGACTGATGAGGGAAATCGTTGGTTCTGGCCCTGTTGCACAGTGTCATTCGGCTTCCCAGAAAATGTAGAACCTTGGTTTGTGTGGCTCATGTGGAAATGCCAACAGGATCTTTTTGTTTCACTCCACTTTGAAAGGGAGGATCACAGGAAACGTTTCCAAATATCTTTTTTCCTGCCCAAAAGGGAGACAGAAAGCTGAGGTTTAGTTGCCACTTCTTTCTGCAGTGAACAGAAGCTCATGGAAATTTTTTCTAGCGTGGCTGCTATTTTCACACCAACCCCTTTCTCTGCATCCTGAAGTCGTAAAAAAGTCCAAAAACTATGGTCTCCTGGGAGTGCTGATCTGCTGACACAAGGAGATGTGTAGGGGGAATGGTCTGCCTGCCCTGATGTTTTTTGAAACCTCTACTGAACACTCGCTGCATCTCATTTACTTAAGCAAAACCACAAACACCATCAAGAAGAGGTGTCCTGCACTGTCCCCATGGAGAACAGAGGCCCAGGGTGCTCTACAAAAAGAACAGTCTTTTTTTTTTTGTGGCTAAATTTGCCTGTGAGACCTGTGGGGTTTTTCTTTTTGTGCATCGTCCAGTTTCATGCAGGTCAGCACCTGCAAGCCCCACTGATACCTGTGTGGGGTAGACAGCTTCTTCCACCCCTCAAAATATTTTTGTTCTCCTTTATAGAGGTATGAGCTTCAAGTGTTCACAAATATTGTGCTCTGCAGGGGCCATAAACCATCATACTGGTTTGGAAGGTCTCTTCTGAGAAGAAGGAACCACAGTTTATGCTCCATCACCATAAAAATCCTTTTGACCATAAAAAGATGACATGAAACAGCACTTCGAGGAAGGGAGGAGTCAGTTAACAGTAAGGAGCAGCCAAGGAGCGTGTCTGAACGCTTTCAAGTCAGTCGGGGTCTCCTAGGGTAAGCACTGGCACAGTTCCTTAGAGCCAAGAGAGGTATGTGGCTTTTGCCAGGGGAGGATCTGGTCCCTGGCTTGCGTTCACACAAGAGGAGTCCAGGAACTGTGAATGTTATCAAAACCTTCCCATTAGCAATGACTGGAATGTGATTTCATTTCTGGTATCTGTCTTAATAGCCAGAGTTGAGCAAAAGAGGAGATAGCAGGGCTTTTTTCTTTTTTTTCTCTTAAGAGAAGGAAAACCATTATATGTGTTCAAAATTATTTGACTCAAGTAGCTAACAAAAAACAAGGCTTAGATTCAGACAACGCTTTAACCGCTCAAAATTTGACCTCCACAGAAATCAGCTAGCAGGTTGCAGTGATTTGCTCTCAGAGGTCTGAGTTTCCTAGGGTTGCCCAGGCAAATTGTTCTCTGATCAGTCAGTTAAGAGAAATAAAGAAGCACAGAGCTACACACAGCAGTCATAGGTGCTGCAGCACTGGAAGAATTCAGTGCATTTGAGTTACTCACTCTCAGCTGGGACGATGACAGGAAGGGCTCAGGTTGACCTTGGACCTTGCATTACACCCAGTGTGAACATAAATTATCTCTTTACAAAACTGTGGAGCAGGACTAAGTCTGGAAATCATGGCAAAGTGTATGCTGAGCAAGTGTCTGCAGGGAGGCCATCCCCTCTTACTCAAGATTTCGGTATGTGTCCCACTGAAAGGCAAACAAAAATAAAGTGCATTGCTTCAGTTTTACACCATGTTGACATAAATCTTCTCTGCATGTGAATTACAGTGCAACTGCGCACAGCTACTGAGCTGCTGCACTTGTGCTGCAGATGGGCTTTGTCTGTGCGTGCTTTGGCAGACAAACCTGTCCCTTATTTGGACTTATATAGAAGAAAAGTAAGTTTGGGTGTTGTTTTTGTTAGGTTTCTTTCTTAGTGTACCTTTCTGGATTGCATTTGTAGCCATCTAACTATTTTTTGTGCATTCATTTCTGTATTTTATATTTGCATTTTTGCTACACTGTGTATTTCTCAAAGCCAGGGTGATGAAAAGGAAACACTGTGTCGGCACAATAAGATCTAACAAAGACCCTTTTGTGCAATTAAAAACACTGTGCCATGGCCTTTGCTAACTCAGGTCTTCAGAACACAGCACAAGTTCTTCTGAGTTCAAGCTATGATTTAGGCTGAAGTAATCTGGTATTTAAAAAAAAATTCTCTCCTTTCCCAATAGGAAATTGGTTTTTATTAAAGACGTTTCTTGAGTGTATTATCACTGTTTTCTACCAGCACTAACTTGGAAGAACAGTGCTGATATATTTAAATCTGTATAAGACCTTAAGCATCTCTTTTGCCCCCTAAACTGCAGCTGATCTGACATTCATAGGTCAGAAAGAGCATTTTGGAGAGGCGGGATTTGACCTTTATGACCACGTACGGAATTGCTGCATCTTCCAGTGATGCGACCTCAGGCCTCAGCTGAGCTCTAGAAACTGTCCATGTGTGCTTTCCTAGCCCCAGTGAATGGGAGGTAAAGTTCCTCTGCTTGAACTACCTCTGTCTGGGAGGAGTCAGTCTAGAGCTGATTGCCTGTCAGCATTTTAGGGATAAAGTGAGGGCAATATTTTATCCTAAGAACTCACTTTTGGACTCAGCGTAGAGATTTCTGTGTCTGTTTTGCTCCTAGGAGGCAAATATTTCTTAGAGCATACTCTTCTCTTTCTACTTTTGACATCTTTAGCAAAAGCTTCCTTATCATATTACATTTAGTCTGAAACCAATATAAAACTTGTCTTTTTCTTCTCCCCTTTGCATTTCCCCTTTGCCTTCCCTTTTTTCAATCACTAAACGATCATCATGTATCTTTTTCAGCATGACTCATGACAGAGTTTTAGAGCTACCTCTGCAAAACTTCAATAAATGCACGGAGAAGCTGTTGTCATAACCCAAATCACTGCCATGTTACTGCAGACAGATGCAGGTTAATTATAATTTTAAATATTTATCCTGTTATTGTTTGCATTTCTGAAGATTTTCAGCAGCTGTAGGACTGTGAACGACTCCCTCCCCTCTCACACAGTGTATTTATTTTCTGGGTTCAGCATGCCCTGGTCGGTGTCTCCGGCGTTGCTGCAGTGTCCCGTGCAGAGCAGGAGGTGGGCTGGGGTGATGGCAGCTCTGCGCCAGGTGGAAGCAATTATGGGAAAAAAACATGGTCCTTGCTGGATGAGTTACTGCTGATAGCTGCCAGATAAGCTAACTTAATAAAGCAGTGGCTTAATTAAGCCGCATTCCTCCCATCTTGCCTCTCATCCAGCCTGTCTGAAGCGATGCTATCAAGCAGCTACTGCTTTGCAGGATGGGGCAGGGGTGCTGTGCTGGTGCACCCCTGTGTGTCGGGCACCCTGGGGGGCCTGCAGGTGAAGGGACACAGGGGAGCTCCTGGAAAGCTCAGCTTCTCTCACAGTTTGCAAGGTAACGGGCCACAAAAGCCTGAAAAAAGAGGCAGATCGGCCACTTGCATAGTCATGGATATATTTATTGGTATCAAAAGTTTGACCCTAAATCCCATCTTCTGACATTTAGTGATCCAGAAGCATCTCGACCTCCAGAGCAGAGGGGAAGAGCTCAATATATGCCTGCTTCTCCAGCAGCTACCTGCAAAAAAACAAAAAAAAAAAAAAAAAAAAAAAGGGGGTCACTTGGTATTGGGGGTGTCCCTCTCACTACGGGCTTTCTTACAGGTAACACAAAAGCTGGATGTTGCAGTGACTGAAATCATGGTGCCCCAAGCCCACTGGCAGTTTGTGCTTGTGCCTATTCCTGAATAAAGACTGCATGAGAATCAAAAGTTGCTATGTTTTTAATTGCTGAAGTACCCCATTAAAAGCTGTAACAGATAACAGTCTGCCAGAAGCTTCTTCTTTTGTAAACTAGATTTAAAGTTAATGAATGAGCTTAATTTCCCCCAAGATCCAGGTTTTAGTGGTGGAGCCTCTTCTACAGCCATGTGTTTGTTTCATGCATGGTGACATGCACAGCTGCATAGCAACCACCTTGCTGAAAGTTATCCAGTAGCTAAAATTATCAGTAGGAACCCCCTCTCACCTCTCATTATGTACAACGAGATTGCTGCTGTGCAACCTTGATTAGACATGTCAGCCTGGACCTGGACGTCTGAAAATGAGTGTTGCTATTAAAATACCTTTGCTAATGCTCATGTGTCCATCATTTTGACAGATTTCACTTTAAGAATGTGGAAAGCTAAAGCATGCAGGAATCCCAGGGTTGCAATGTAACATTCTGAGAAGCAGGTATTGTATTGTATTTCCTTTGCATTAACCCTGAAGCAGCAGTTTCCCTGGCAAAATCACACTGATGTCTCAAGACTGCTGTTGAGTACAAGCTGCACTAATGCAGAGATCTGTAACTTTTGATAGGGAAGATATAATCATGGGCAATTGGTTTCTGGAATGTGGTCTGAAGGCAAGGCATCTCTCTTCTAAACGCTTCTGTAAGTATGATTTAAAATTTTTACAATGCAGAAAAGTCTTCACATATTTAGAGAAGGTATTTCAAAATCTCCTTACGAGTAAGACTTGGGAAAATACAAGCAGAGATTTGAGAGGGAGACTGAAAACAAGGAAATGGTTTCTCAAAACCATCTCATCCCACTGAGGAAGTAATTGCTGCAAGAATGAAGCACTAAAGAGAGGGATTTCAGCAAACGCTTGGATATTGGCCAGGGGAACATGATTTTCTGGTTGTTTTAAGTGAAAGCTGTGGAAGGCTGTGTTTGCTTTGGGGCAATATCGGGGTGCCAGGGCTGCGTTTAATGGCTGTAACTTAGCATGTGGTGTGCTCTCAATGTATGGCTGTGGGAGAAGGGTTTGATCAGGACAAGCGGTTTGGCTTTTGGGAGAATCCAGTCAGGCAGTTAAAACCTCACTTTAGCCACAAGAAAGCAAACTAGTCCAGCCAAAAACCATCACCAGACAAGCTGAGAGGAGCGAGGCAGCTCCTGCAGGGTTCCCAGCAGGTGATCCCTTACCCAGGAGCAGGCTGTCTCATCATCTGCTGACACGGGTCTAATTGGTCTTAAACCTGAAAATAAGGTGGGAATTCCATGCAGAAGTGTACAAATTATGGAAGCTGCTGCTCCCTATTTATGGCTAGTTCTGGCTGGCACAACCCCACAGGTCAGCATCTCATGGCAGGGATGTGCTCCTCTCCTTGTTCATCTCCCAGCCCTCTCAAGGTGGGCTATATCTTCCTCTGAAGAGCAGCTACAAGCCAGCCTCTCTTCTTCTGCAGACAGGAAGAGATGAATGTGCACTTGGAAAGCCATCAGCATGGCTTGCAGCATATGAACAGCCTCCCCGAAGCACCTTTGAACTCATTCCTCCTGCATTTGTTTGTCTTGCAGATAAAACTTCACAGCAGTGTTTGGAGAGAAGTCTAATGAGGCACCACTGTTTGCATAACAAAGCAAGGCTTCCTCTTCAGATGTTCAGTGCTCATTAAGCATAATTTGTATTCCAGCTAATCTTTGGAAGAGGGTAAAATATGGAGCCAAAGTTTATTTTTACATTGTTTGGAGTAATGCATTGTTTGTTTTAAGCCATCAGTTGCAACTGATAGTTGATTTAAATTCAACATAATGATGATTTGTGATGGCTACATGTTGTCCAGGGGAGTGTCGTGTCATTGACTGATGCGGCTTTAGCAGTCTTCTGCATCAGTTATTGAATCAAAGGAGAAACAGAATGGATGGTTTCCCAGTTTTGGAGATATTTCAGCATATCCACAAGGCATGAAAAAATGTGAATTTGTAAAATACTTTTTTTCACATCAGATTCATGTATACTTGATGTTATAGCGCACTGAACAGCAGTTTTTTCTTTTGCAGCAGTCCTAGTAGTCACCAACGTGGGACCCTTTGAGGGTCACCAGTGAGTCAGTCTCAGGGTGATAAGGGACACAGACGTTTGTAAAGGCTCCTGAGCTCTGCTGGGAGTCCTGGTGACTTAATGTGGTTTGCTGCCTAGAGAGAAAACCAGCAGGTCTAGCTGAATGCTTAAATGTCCTTACAGGCCAGTATGTCAGAATAATTTCTCAGCGTTCAGACTTTGTCCATATCATAGGTACATAAAAAGCGCCTGATCCTATTGACTCTACACTGCAGTTTTGTCCCTCAGATTATGTAAGATACTCTCCCTTGCTCCAGTGGAAACACCCAATATATTTAATTTACCTCCTCCAGGTTTATTAGAAATGACTGATAATCTTTATCCTCTGTGCACTCCTCACTGAGACTTACCCCTTCCTGCAGGTTTACACTGTAATGATGGGTATTTGAAAGCACCCTTCACAGTACCATGAAAATGACGAGCTGAGTTGTGTATTTGGACAGCACTGAGCTGTGCTGCACCCGGTCAACAGGAGAACAGGATTTTTGGAAATTACATGGGATGTTGGGTGGATCAGTGTTGGGGCACTCAGCCCCAGGCTCCAGAGGTGGCTGGACATGCTGCCATGTAAAATCCCTTCTGGGCCAGGAAGTTCCTTTCCCTGTTGTGTTCTGTAATGCTGAGAGACCTCCAACTGCAGTGCTCAGGATCCTCCTCTTGTTTGGTTCATCACATCCACAGTCCACCTATGGCTGTTTTTAAAGGCAGTGCCAATCTACAGAGAACACATTTATTTATTCATTAATTTATTTTATTGTTTTTCAGGAAAAAATGCTGTAAGGGTTATAAGTTTGTTCTTGGACAGTGCATCCCTGAAGGTATGTGATTTCACTGTTCTTACCCATCACATCCCCATGCATTTGTCTTTCCCCATCTGCCCTGTTCTCCACAGTGTCTGCTCGGAAGAGCAACCTGATATAAGCACAGGCTTGGCCATATCTCATGAATCAGTGCGGGGAGGAACCACTTCCCAGAAATTGCTGGGAAAACAAAAAGATCAACAACTTCCAAAAGTCCTGCTTAGCATGCCAAGCCTTGATCATCCCCTAAGTGCACGTGGCTGCACAGATCTTGTGCCATGACCTGCTGCACTGCAAACAGAGGAATGTGTTCTGCCCTTGGCGGGCAGTTGGGAGCGCTCTCTGCACCCAGAAGCGTATGTCCCCTGGATGATGGCTTTCCCCCTTTATGCCTTGGATCTGGTACAGCTGACTGGACTTGTCAGTGCACAGGGAGATGGGTGAGTATGTGAGTTAGCCCTGCCTTTAGTTTCCCATGGGCATGGCTTCTTTTTCACCAGGGGCCAAGGAAGATGCAGATTTAATCAGGGTAGTTCATGCAGCAGTAAAAATGAATCTGATTTGGATGAAACTGGCACTGAAGTTGTAGGACCACAGGAACTGCCAGGCAGGAAAAAATGCCCAGAGATGACATGCCAATAAACTTTTTCTGCTCCAAAAAGCAGGTTAAGAAGTTGGTCTATGGCAAAAAATTCTTCTATTTGATGACATATGATCCAACATATGATTTGGTCTGAGAATTTTCCTAGTTTGTGGTGATGATGTTTTGAAAAAAAAGAGACAAATTAACATACTGGAGAGTCAGATGGTTTTGAATTACAGTCTCCAGCCAAAAGGGATTATAACCCAAACTCTAATCCTGATGGTTTGCTGTGGGTTTGTTGTTGCTGTTGTTTTTATTTGTGTCTTCTTTGCTGCTGGCTAGAAATACCAAACAATAGCTGGGGGGGAAAGCAAAAAAAAGAGGGAAACAGATCATGATGACCCTGTGCCTGGAGGAGCTGGGTAGGGTTTGGGTGAAACTGATGCTCACAGAGAGTTCCTCGTCCCATGGCTTTGCGGTGAGTTTTGTCTCAGCGTGTGTGATACAGCGGGTGACAGCTCCAGTGTGAGACAGACACTTGGAGGAGGCAGCTGTGTGTGTTGGAGGCAGAAGTCCTGAACCCTTTCAGGGTGGAAAGAAGCCAGGACTCTACAGTCTGGCCTCCAGCTTTCCTATGAGTTTAAGAATTTTATATACTGGCTATTCACTGAATATAATGAATATAGCAGGAGAATTAATAGAAGCAAAAATAAAATGAGAGCCATGACAGTATATTATTTGGCTTCTAATTTTCATCTCTTGAGATGTTAGGTGATTATGAAAGCAGCTTTTATTATGTGCCCACTGACTTTGTCTAATCCTGTGTTTTAACTGCATTTCAGTAACCTGAGAGTTTCTGCCCCTAATTTAATTCTCTGCTGGCTGCATCTTCTCTCCGTTTGTTTCTCCATTCCCCCTTTTCAGCTTTATCTGTATTTTGCCTGGAATTTCAGAGGCCACAGCAATTGCTATAACATCGGAGACAATCTCAGACCCTTGGTATAGGGATGAGAAACATGATTCACAGAAGTATTCATTTCACTTACTCTGTTACAAGACATCACTTGGCTCTTCACACATTGTTTTGGCATAATCTTGACGGAGTAGCTGTATGAAATCCATATCTCGACACAGCCACATAAATGCATTACAGATGTGAGTTTATTAGAGCACATCTGCACCTTTTAATCCAGTACTGGCACATTGAAGCTGTGAGAAGTAGTTCCAGCCCTGTCTTCTCTGTGATTTAGCAGTGGCTGCAGGGAGGAGGGTTGACAGAGGTATAGATCCTCCCTTGTCTGCCCTTTTACAGCTGCCTTGGGACACCAATCTCCTTCTGGGACAGCTGTTCCTTAAACAGACTCTTTCCCAAAGGCTTATGTCTTTGTCCACATCCATTACTGGTTTTTGTCCTGTTATTTTTCATCTGCCCTTGAGAAAGAACAGTAATTAGTGTAGTACAGTATGAGTTTATGCCTCCAGGTTCTGCATTTCATTTGTTTTGTACTCACTTTCTCGCTGTGGCTTTCAGCTGAAGGACCAGGGAGCAACGATCCTCAGGAAACTTTGAGTGGAGTTACTTCCATGTGCCTGATTCTCTTCGTAACATCTCTTCCTGCTCCACCTGTTCAGCAAAGGGGGTCAAAAAACAGCTCCTCACTTTTTTCTCCTGTGTGATCTCCTTCTTCTTTGCTTTGGAGACTCACAGCTCCAGCCAAGTCCAGTCTCGGGTCCTGTCTCATGGCATCACAGAGCAAAGAAGGGACAGATGCAGTACATCTGCAGTTTATTTTGGGGACCACCCTTTCTAAGACTGGTTTGTTACCTGAGCTGGCTGTGGATGAATGCAGAGTAAAATACTCTATTGCAGGAGAGCTGCAGTCAGATCTGCTTTTTCCTTACTAATGTTGTTTTAAAAATTCCCTTCCTACAACTTTCCATGCTTCGTTGTCATTTCTGAGTTCATTGAAACATATGTAGAGACATTTGTTATTCTGCTTTGGCTTTTGCATTTTCCTAAAGTCTAGAACAGCATGATCCTCATTTTATGGTTTTGATTCATCCTCAAACCACAATTATTGGGCTGAGCTGGAAAAAAGGGATATGAACACAGGAGGGAATGTGCATCCCCAGTTCTGCAGAGCACACACAGGTGGTGCAGCAGCTTTTGCCTAATTTCATCCCAGTTTTGAGATCTATTCCTAGGGAAGTCATGTTATCTGGGACCAAGGTTCTGGGGACACAGCTCTGGGACCTGGGACCTGCCTACAACCCATGTGTGATATGGGTTGACTGTGTGGGACCACCAACAGGGGTATTTGTACTTCCTGGTCCCTTCCCCAGCTTTGTGTGAAAGTAAATGAGGCAATGGACATGATGGAGCTATGCTGAGGTGGACATGAAAACCATGTTCAAAGACTGGTTACATTAAATATGGCGACAGATGGATAAAAAGACGTGGCATTGTTTAGTCTAGGGAAAAGGAGGCTGAGGGGAGACGTGATAACAGTTTTTAGGTATGTGAAAACTTGCTGCAAGGGGGAAAATAAACTGTTCTTTATGGTTGAGGGGAAGAGGACAAAAATAATGGGCCTAAGTGGCTGTAAGGGGAGTTTGGATTAGATATGAGTAAAAAGCTTTCTGTCTGCAAGGATATTTCATCTTGGGACTAGACTACATGGCGGGCCATATCCATCCCTTAGGGAAAAGCAAAACTAGGAAAAGTTTATACATAGCTGCTCCTGCTTGTGATGGGAGATGGTCCCTTCCAGGATTGGGTTTTTTTAATTTTGTTAGGGCACATCTACTCATGGAAGCACAGGGAGGCCAGAGCTTGTTTTACCTCTGCTCTGAATAGCAGAACACAGCACAGACCAAGTCCAGCACCTGAGTGGGTACACTGGCTAAGGAGCAGGCATGTTCATCTCCATACTGGACCTACCATCCTGTTCCCACTCTGATTCTGTTTCAGTGGAAAACAAAAATTGCAACCGTGCCCAGGAAAAACACCAGCAATGCTTTATAGTTGGGACTATTTAGTAGTGCCAAAGGTAACAGAAGTCTACAGCCCAACAACACCTAAAGAGCCCAAACTACCCCCAAAACTGAATAGTTTGAAGGCGAGAGCTATGTTTTCCTTTCATGGCTCTGCACTGTTTGACCCTGGTTACTGCAGGGGGTCCTAGCACTGCCATTCACCACCACAGCACTGCGGGCAGACTTCAAGTTGTGAAGCAACAAGGAAAGAAAGGATGCCTGCCATTCAGGAGGTGACAAGCAGAATGCTTGGCACAGTTACAGGAGTATGTCTATTACAGTAGTACATCTGTGCCTAGGGGGCTCTGGTGTGAGATACAGCATCTTGTTAAGTCTCATTTTGTGCTATTCTGTACATTGGCACACTGTCACTTTTAACCTCAGTGCTACACATGTGCCCTATATACTTCATACAGAAAATGTGTTTTCATTTGCTTTACCATCTCTTAGCTCATTTTAATTGTTTGGAAAAATCATCATATCCAGAGGTATCTGCTAGTCATTAGGGTGACTCAATAATGAGTTTCAAAGATGTATATGGAAATAGTGCCTAGCTGGGAACTCGCTTGAACCACTTACATTTTGTTTGGGCGTGTTTGGTCTGGAGCATGCATGAGGTATTTCTGCTGTGGGCCCCAGTACCCAGTCACTGGATTGTCACAGCCACCTGGATGTTCTCTGCAGGGTGATATTCTCTGAAATGGTCACAGAAACTGCTGCGTGTTTTGGTGTAAAACCTGACCTTGGGCAGGGTGTGGCCAAGATGATTTTGAGACCAGATGCCACTTCATCTCCTGGCGTCTCCTAGCAGATATTCCCAGTGGTACTGCAAAACCCTCACACCCAGGACTGGGAGCTGTCCTTCTCCCCCCAGCCCTGCCACTAGCACCACACCAGGGGCCAAATCCAGCCCCTGGCAGGACAGGGATGCGGGTCAGACCCTGTTGTGCTCTGGTGTCCATTCCGAAGACTTCAGCTCTGCTGCTCCACAGCAGTGAAATTAGAAACAGATTTTCCCTCCTTTGGGTTTCAAACAGGGATTTCAGTCTTTTGGGATTTCCTTGACATACCCTAATCTGCACACTGCTGTTATTAATAGGGATAATGGATTTGTAACAATGCATTCTTTGCTAGAAGGGTTATATCTGGCTTTGAACAATTAACATGTGATTTAATTAACTTTTCCTTGTGATATACTTTCTGCCTGGCTTTGGCAGTTAGCTTCATGGTTTTTCACAGTATTCTGCATAGGAAATGTTGCTATCAGACTTAAAAATCTATTGAAGAAAACTAAAAAAGTTTTAGGTAATTTAATATTTCTGTGAAAAGAATTCTTAAAATCTGCCAACTGCAAAAGTGAGCCTTGCTTAAAATAAAACTTTAAGAAATAGTCTAACTACTATGAAGTTGTGAATAGCAATTACAATTTTGATATATTCTTTTGCTTATGTCTCATGAATGTTTTATATCTAGGTCCCTTCAGTCCTTAAAAACAACGTAACTCAACTTTATATTAATTAGCAGAGAAGTGAAATGTTTGCTGTTGAAATATCATCCATCTACTGCTTTTGGTATTTTTCCTAACCATGCTTTTCTTTTCCTTAGACTACGATGTCTGTGCCGAAGCTCCCTGCGAACAGCAGTGCACAGATAATTTTGGGAGAGTGCTATGCACTTGCTATCCTGGATACCGCTATGATCGGGAGAGGCACAGGAACAGAGAGAAGCCTTACTGCCTGGGTAGGTAGATGAACATGTTGAGCTCATGCCTGGTTAATGATTTATCCTGCTTCCTTGGGTCTTTTAGGAGTCAGTTTGGATCTGAAACCTTTCTTATTCTCAATATTATTAAAGAAGAAATGTGGAGATTAACTATGTTAAGAATTGAGAGCTCTAGACTCCCCTGAAATTATTAGGAGGTATTACCTACAACAACACATACACATCCAAACACTTTGAAGTGTTGGGCTGTTATAATTATTCCTTTATTTCCTCCTGCAGGTTGTGAGCTGTATTTGCTGCATATTGAAGCACTGTCACCAGGCCTAATTATGAAAACTAATCCTTGGGGTTTAATTCAGATGAAAAGTATATAATTCAGGACTGATCATTTACATGTGGTCCTGCTCTGGCTAGTCCCGCCCTGCCCTGCATGGTTTGCCATGGCAGGGAGCCAAGGTTTGCAGGACTGAGCTTTGCTTGTGAGCTTTTCAATGCAAGGAGACTGTCGAGCAATGTTCAGTGATAAAATGCCAGGTGCATTAATAACTATAATAGTGCAGCCAGAGCTCCAGACCAAAGGCTCCAGTGGTGCTGCAATTACTTGTTTGTTTAACCACAAAATCTCTTTTTACTTCTAAAGGAAATATTTTCTTGTATTTGGGGTCTGAAACCTCCAGCTATAGGACATTTTTAACTTTTGCTTCTCTCCAGATATCGACGAGTGTGCCACGAGCAATGGGACGCTGTGCTCTCAGATCTGTGTCAACACCGTGGGCAGCTACAGGTGTGAGTGTCACGAAGGCTACGTCCGGGAGGAGGATGGCAGGACATGCACCAAAGGAGATAAAGGCAGGTGCTAGTGCAGGTTAAATGTCCTGGGCCAAATGGATGTCTAAAGAGTTGGTCTGTCACGAAAAGGAACTGTTCCCAGCACTACACTTGGAGCTGGGTGTCTGAAGCTGGGACGTAGCTGATGCTCCTGGAGCAGCTGGGTTGTTCGCTGGGCACGTGAGCACCTGTGGAGCAGCCCTGCCACAGGCTCTCCTCTAATGCGCAAGTTCACTGGAGGATGTGGAAGGCATCTTCCCCTACGAAGGCAGAATGGCTGAATAGTGAAATTTACCATTACAGATTCAGTTAGATCATTTATGCTGGATCCAGTTGCTAAAAGCTGTATTTTGCTTTGATACCAACCTGGATTATACCTTTTTTGTGGTCCAGAGATAAGGAGACATAGGAAAAAATATTAGCAGATGATGAGCCCTAAAGACTTTCATGAATTTCACCTGTTAATTAAATAATTTCAGTAACTTAATTTGTATTTACATGCCCATATCTGAGATTAGCAAAAGGCTTTGGTTGGATGGCTAGCAGCCCTTGGCCCTTAGAGGCTCAGAAAATACGTGCCTGGGAATCCAACACACTTCTCAAGCATTGCTTAAATCAGTTTCTAAATTATATTGACTAAGACCAAATGCTGATGACCTTCAATTAGTTTGTGTGTCCTGTGGCTGGGGTCAGATTCTTTTTCTTTCTTTTTTTTTTTTCTTTTTTGAAGATGAAATGTGATGGGAAAGGGGTAACAGTAAGGGCTTGTTCTTGCATTTCACTGTTGGTTCAAAGTGTATGCCTGTGCTGCGTATAAAAGATTTTAAAGGTTTTGACCTCATCCCAGTTATTAAGTTACAACATTTAGAATATTACAGATTAAATACTGACATGAAAATTTTAAAAGGAAGAAGGAAAAGAACAGTGCTCTGAAAAAACCCCAGCAACGTTTGATGAATGGTGACTCACCACAGGTTCATCAATTAATGCCTGAATGTGACATCACAGGGTGATACAAATCCCACTGGATGGTCAGAGCAATTTATAATTTTGATTTTCATCTGAAAATGTGTAACCGGAGCCACTCCATTAACTTTAATTGTCCCTTGTAACTTTAAAATATATTTTTTTCCTTACGTGTGTGTGTCTGTCTGTCTGTCTGTCATAAAGGAAAGAGATACAACCTAGATAATCCCCTTACAAATATGGAGGGTTTTTTAACTTTTCCTCTGGGTAGTTCAAATTTCTTCATACAGTAATGTCCAAAGCATTCAGGATAACCATTCAAAACATTCAAGGCTGTGGAAATAATTCTACTGTTTGAAAACCACCATTTTTACACTGAAAGTACATGGTGCATTAAAATGTCAGTTCCAGCAGATAATCTGAAATGAAATACCCACCATCTCTCCAGATATCTCCCAAATCAGCTGTGCGAAGTAAAGAAGGATGCTTTCTGCTCACTTACGCTGCTGTACTCCACATAAATGCTTTTTCAGACCTCTGGTGAAAATGTGAGTTGTGTCCGTGACTCATTCCAAGGAAAAGCGTTGTGTAAGGAACCAGCTGTAGCAACGCTCCACCCCGCGGCCAGCCCCAGCCCTGCACCGCATCCATGCCGGAGCTTCCTAATAAGCAGATGGTTTGTTTTTCATCATAGCCAGAACACTCATATTTTATTTTAAAATCTAGTGTGAGAGGCTAAAACACATGTTTGCCTCTCCATCTCTAACGAGGTTGCATGTCTTCCGGGAGACACAGCCACGTTTCCATTGCTCCATGCCCGAAGGATGCAACTCGGACAATTTTTGGCTGTGTAAGTGGCTGCAATGTGGTCACATTTTTTGGCTCTGTAAGTGGCGTGACAGAGAACTTTGGGTTGGTTAGTGGACACAAGAATAGGGAGCACTTTTTCTTGCATCCACAGTCCCATTTGATGGAGACAATACAGCTACCCATGCAGAAGCAGGCAGATGAAACCTTCTCAGCAGGCTGAGCCCAGATAATATAACACAGATGATCGGCTCAACAGCCTCCATGCGAAGACCGCCCGCAGCAGAGCTCCCGCAGAGCTCTCCCCTGCCAGCATCTCCTCCTCTTCCAGCACCAGCACGGCACAGCCTCCGAGCCCATATACAAAGAAAACACATCACTCTCCCAAGCAGATCTCTTACCAGTAGGTGCCACAGGGCTCACCAGTGTCTCACCAATGTTAAAGGACCCCCATCAGGACAGCAACATCACGCATGAGCTAGACCTTGTGTTCTGCGAAGCCTTTATAAAAATGGGGCTGGTTTAAGCCTTCTTCAGAATAATTTCAGTTTCCTTGTGTAGGTCTGTGCAATGGATATAGGTTATGTAAGTGCCTTGCTCAGTGCTGGCCTGGCTGACCCTGCTAGGTGACCTCAGTTTCTGCCCCATGTGTGGGTGGCTCCATCCAATGGCCTTTTGCCCCCACTGGCCTGTCCTAGGTGACTTCTGGCTTTATCCACGCTTTATTCTGATTTTACTCATAGTTTGGTTCTGATACAGAGTTGGATGGGGGTAGAGCGAATGTTTGATGGATGACTCCTTCCCCAGGCAAATCATCACCTCTGTCTGGTATGAGTTAGGGGGATTCCACCTCTCTCCTGGGATGCAGCTCATGCTTGCTCATACGAGGATGTTGGAATTCTTCCTCCGACAAGTCAGTCCAACAGGATTTACAGAAATCTCACTGGTATGACATTTCCCAAACATTAGCTGATCCCCCCAGCATTCATCTCCGTGGATTGTTGCAGGCCTGTTTCATCTGTAGTTGTCAGCCCCGTGTGCCACATCCTTCTGGAAGATGAACTGGGTTTTATAATGAAACACAAGGCCAAATTCACTGCTTCTTAATCTGCGTATAATTCCATTGATTCTGGTGGGATTGCATTAAGTTTCCAATAGCAGAGACTCTGGCAGTTTCTCCCTGTGACTGTGTGTTGCTTTCAGCAACATTTCTTAACACAAAGATAGAACTCATTTGGTGAGATAGCTATTAAAAGAAATTTTTGTTGAGACTAGTACAAAATCCAGACTTTACTGGTCTTGAAAAAGAAAAAAGGGGTTTTTTTCTTCCTAATGGCTCCATATACATCTGTCTGTAACTCCTACACAGGTCCAAAAATGGGCATGTTGAGACACTGGGTTATTCTAAAGGAAGATGAAAAATTGGAGAGGGAGGAAGAACTCCACAAAAGTGACTTGTGGTCAAGAGCAAATTCATTTTACAGAGATATCAAGAGGTGTCTTCATTATAGCACATCAATTCCCTCTTAAGGAGAAAAGCCCTGCATGGTGCAGATTTATTTCATGTACAAGAGAAAACTTTATGGGCAAAGAGGCTTTGAAGAAAGTCAAAGGCAAAATTATTAGCATTAGGAATACAGGAGAGAAGAAGGAAAGCAGCAAATGCTATGTATTCCGGTACCTTCACAAAAATGTTGGAGTTCCTCTGGGAGGTCTTGTGGCTAAACAGTCCTGGATTCAGCATAGCTGAAATTCAGTGAAATTCTATTCTGTGCTGTGTCGAGTCCATTGGAAAATACCAAGTAGTACCACGTGGCCTTAAATATTTGAGTCATCTGAACATGCATGGAAAGCTGTTCAGGTACTAAACCTGTGCTGGGGAAAGAGCTGGGAAGCTCAAGCAGCAGTGTGTTCTTGATGCAATGAAAATGGTAAATAATGTGCGTTAATATTGTGTGTACATATGTATGTGTAATATAAATGGTAAATAATATGTGTAAGGCTGTTGGGCTGCAGCCATGAGAACAGGCAGTTCATGACTGGGAGAAAAACCCAAGCCTTTGTGTCCCAGCTTTCACATCAGTTCAGTACTAATACCAGTCTTAATGCTCCTGGTTATTCCAGCATCTTGCCCTTACAGCTCTCTCCTAACTGATTAGCAGATATGTGAGAAAATTTTTGTCTTCGAAAATCAATCATACCTGATATGTCCTTATATCCAACAGACTAAATATACTGAACATCAGTTTTTTGTAAATATGTGCATAGGTGGTCCATAGATGACCATCAGATGAATGCAGTCTTCCTTACTGGACCCTGCAAATATTTAAAGTCAAGTAGCACATAATATTTTTAATATTAGAAACTTTAAGGCTCATTTAAAAAGATGCAGATGTTTGAAAATCAATACACATTTCCAAAAAGACGAAGGTCATTTAAGGGTGTGTCCAAGAGAGAAGCGTAACACAGTAACTCAGTGTGTTGCAGTTGATCCTTTTGGAAGATTTTGAAGATTCCCTGTCTTTAACCAGGAGCACCTGCAGAGTTTTTCCATTGCAGATCATGCTCTGAAATGTCAGCGCTCAAACGTGCCCAGCAACCCTCCCAGGTAACATCATACAAGGCCACACATCATATGCAGAGCCTCAATACACTTGATATTTCTCAGCAATGTTGAAGTGAAAAAAACTCACCTAGAGTTTGCCAGTATGTGTCACCCTGTGGTTTGGAAACCAGATTTGTCTTTAAGGAGACATCTGTTACAACAGTGCTTGTTTGCTTGCAAAGCAGAGCTGCTTGACTGTGTATGGTACTGGGAAAAGGACAAAAATAACATTTGCAATATCTCTCACAGTTTGAATAATTTAATGGATTCTTGAAAAGATCCCATTCATGCGTAGTATCAACAGATGTGACCCTTTCTCTTGTGTGGATTTAAATCCCTGTCATTAATCTCAATCCCCATCTCTGCTCAGGCTGATTCCATCACATGGAGAATAACCCGTGATGATAAAGAGCAGTTTGTGCAAAATGAGTGAAATAAGCATATTGTGAGGGATTTTACTGTAATTTATAGCATATGAAAATTTGCCCTTCAGGGGGCTGTAAATCAGTTCAGATCTATGGGGTTAGTCTACCCTAAACAAAAAGATAAAAGAAAGGGTGTGAACTTTTTCAGGTATTAAAAAAATGAATTCTTTGGGGACTTTTAACTGGAAACAGCTGTTTTAAAAATGTGCTTGGAGTTGTCCTTGCAAAGTATCTCAGCCTTACATAGAAAGTCACAGTCAAAGATTTAATAATGGCAAGTTTATCTTCTCTTTTCACAGTCTGGGGAAATGTAACAACCTTCAAGTTGTTTTTGCCATCACTTTATGAATATCTTTTCTTTGGATCTTTATATTTATAGTGGAAACTACTTTCTTTCAGCGGGGCTTCCTGAGAAATCTGAAAATGTGGCAAAACCAGGGACATGCTGTGCCTCCTGCAAGGAATTCCATCAAATAAAGCAGACAGTTTTACAGCTGAAGCAAAAGGTATGAACACTGACCAGTCATGTCTTTACCCGACCTGCATCTTTTACAACAACTGAGGTTAATTTCAATGTTTGGAGCTTGGTTCTTGTGGCTCTTGTACATACAAAGAGGATGGCAATGTATTTTAAAATCGTGTAGGAGTGGCACCCTCCCTTATGCTTCTGTATGACTCGTAAGCAGATTGCTCCCCAAGTTCATGGAGCTGTGTTACCAAGCTCAGGGTTAGAGAGTCTGGCAAACACCCATCCAGGCTGAGCCCAGGTTTCTTGGCAATCTGTGCTGGCCTGAGCTTTTCATTCACTATGAACACACGGGATTTTGGACATGATCCACCTTCAGACTAAGCAAGTGCAAGACATTTCATAGACGCGGGAACATAATTTTGCATTAATAGGGTGCTGATACGGAATTCTTGCCAAACAGGTGTAGGAGTAAACAAAAACTAGCTTTAAATATGACTTTCCTTTTAAAAAAAGAAAAATCCTCAGTCACAAATCTTTTTTTTTGCCTTCACACGTTTCCTCGCAAGTAGAGAATAATGTATTTAGGAATTTCCCCTGGGCTTTAATTGCTCCTACTTGTAGCTTGCTTTGCAATTTAGTAGGACTGAAATAATGCAAAGACTGAGCCTCAGGTTTAGAGAGCCATATGCAGGGATGCAGGTGTGATGCCTTTTCCAGTGACATCTGTTTTGAACACTGAGGTTCTCTCAAATTGAAACTCTCTGTAGGAATATTCTCCACAATTCATGCTGACAGGCTGTAATTATTTCACCCAGGGTACTCAATTAATTTCATTCCATTGTGTCAAAACACAGTTTGGTGTATTCACTCACTGTATTTGATGTTACTCATTTAATATTAGGAAGAAAGAAATCTGCTTCATTACAGTTAAATTCTGAGGCTGGAGATACTCTTTATCTCCAAAATCTCAAAACATCACGTGTCCGTTCTGAATCAGTATGAACACAAATGTGGATGTGACACAGAATTTCATGTGTGATGGAAATTCTGTTTTTCAAAAAAATGATAGCAGAGAGGTTAATAAAGGATCCATGCTTCTGAGTGACTGTTTCTCCAGCTGCTGTCCGTGATGCTGAGCAGGCTCACACTGACCTCCAGGGAAGGACCTGGGGGCCACATTGCTGCAAGAACTGACTGATGGAATTAATGGAAGTTTTCTGTGTCTAAGTTCTGCTGTTAGATGTTTGTGTTCAAAACTCATTCCAGGAAAACTCAGACCATTGATACTTGTCACTGTGGGCATTTGTACAGTAGCTGTGGACAAATTAGGCAGCTCACTCTTGCTTCATAGCTAAGTCCTGTCATAGCCCATAACTTAATTTTCCCCCCAGTATCTTCCTAGTGAGACTTGATCTATTTGGCATCCTCGGAGGGAACCCACTGGGATGTGCTCCACAGAGAAGGAGCTGGAAATCAGGTTCCCGACGCCCTCAGCAACTTTTACCCCACAGAGAGGAGAGCTTTTGTCTACACTGAGTGGAGATCTGGCCCCACAGTGCTTCTCTGCCCAGGGAGACATCAACCCTCATGTTTCACCAGCCGCTCCCTGTGGCCTTCTGGGGAGGATGCCTCTTAATAGCTGTGGTTAAAGCTGTTCTGTTTTGCGTAGAAAAGTTCATTTCTGTCTGCCAGGGGGACAGTTTATGAAATGAGTCTTCAGTCTTGTGGTTAAGGCTTTCAGATTTTATGAACTTTATTCAAAATTGTGATTAGCAGAAAAAACTATCATCCAATGAGATGCATTGCCCTGATAGAGTAGAGGTCTCTGGGCAGTCCTAGATTGATCTAAGACCTTGATGAAAGGAAGAAGAGTGGAAAGCTTAAAAACTGGGGGGAAAATATCTGGTATGCTGACGCACAGCTAACGATAGATAAAAAACAAACAAACAAAACGAAACAAAAAAAACCCCAACAAGTTTGATCCTATTGCACAGATGTGTTTAAACATCTTAATTAGAAAGCCATGTTCCACATCAGTCCTGATGACAAGCACTGTCCAATTTTCTAAACCACAGATGTCCTAGAACTATACATAACTCCCAATACAGTGTGCAAGACAGCACAGTGAAGTCTTGTTTCTAGAACAGTCTTTCTTTAAAATTTACCCTTGCTAATATCTGCATACACATAGAAAAAGTCCCATTGTTTTCCAAGGGCCATTAAGACTTGGAGCTGTAGATGGAGAAAGCCAAGGTCACCCTGGACTAGGATCCTGCTTCAGCTAAAAGGTGAAACAGAAATTAGGCCAGTGAGTATAGCCAATACCTAAGAGGATATGAGTCAACAACAAAAACACATGGTTTGGCTCAGTGCATGTAAAATTCATTTTCTGGCCAGAAGATATCAAAGAGCAGTAAGCTAGACCAGAGCCTGGGTATTTTGGCACCCCTAATGTATGCTTCAAGTCCAGCTGACTCAGTGGGGAAGCATGCATAGATGCTTTCACAGCAGCTATGTGATTTCTTTTCTAACTTAGCTGTTACAACAGCCTTGCTGGCAGGAACGAATAAATATTTAAGCATCAGAAAAGAATACACTTCCAAATCCTCTTCATGATGAGTCTTTGCCACTAAATGCACCTTTTTACTCCAGTCTGACCATTTGCAGTATAACCTGAAGAGTATTCATGGTTGGATCTTATGTACTAGGTGACATCTATTTATCAGGTGATATAGCAATAGATGCCCAGAATGAGATATGTAGAGAAATTTAAACACAAGCTCAAAAGAGGACTTGAACTAATCTGTCACTCAGTTGTGGCCACCCCTAAGAAGAAGCACTCACCGATGACACTTAAAATATTTTCACTAAAACTACCTTAAAAAGATGATACTCTCAGGTAGCCACAGGATTTGACTTTGTGTCTCGGTTTTAGCATGGCAGCATTGGCACTGCAAAGTACTTCATTGATTTGGGTCATGTAGTGGAAGCTTTGCAGCGTGATGGTCCTTGCAAGCCTTTACTTTGTATCCAGCCTGGAACCTGCTCTGTGGACACACCCCCAAGAAACAAAACTTTGCTGACCAGAGCCAGTCAGTAGACCTTCCCATGCTGGTCCCTGGCCAATGAGGTTGTGAGAGCCCCCAGCTACTGAATTTTCCTCTTCAGCCCCAGGGGCAGGGTGCTGTGATGCACAGAGTAGCCCTTTATCTTCAGTAGCCCCCCAGTTTGGTCCGTGCTGTATTGGCTGGGAAGTTGGCTGAGAAAGCTGCAGGGTCACTGGTAAAAAAAGCAAATGTTTTCCTTTGAAAAAGCAGAGGTGACAACTCACCCCAGAGCCGTAGGTATGCTGAATCCCCACTTTCTGTGTGAAAAGCAGATTTGTAGAAGTGAGCATATATGAAACACCCTTTGGGACTTCTGTGAAAATATGACCTCATCCAGCCACTGATTTCTGCAGGGGTGGAGTGAATCTATCAAATTCTTTTAAGACTTACATCATGATGCTTAATTTGCCTATAGTGCAGTCATCTTGCCTTTGGAACTGCAATGGTCTCTAAAACGGAACTTGCAAATGGCTGATAAATCCCTGTGTTCCTGTCATCACATTTTGAGTTCCAGTCTCAAAAATCAAACTGGTGTTTTGGAAATGCCACCAGGAACTATCTCAGCATTTCTGACTTTTTTTTTCCTGATTTTTTTTTCTTCAGAACTGTTCTGTGCATTCAACCCAATTTACAAGCAGCACTGGCTGCCTTTAAATTGTATTCCTTAAGCAATAACTCGTTTGCCAAAGGAAATTTTCCCAGTTCAGATAGGTACTGCAGGTGTGTAACTCTGGGTTTTTTCCCTGCACGTTACAAACATTAGGTTTGCAGTAATGGCAGAAGAACGTATGTCAAGTAATTACAGAAACATGTAGGAGTCTTGAGAACAGCCGAGCTCAGAAAACTCCAAATAGCTGATGAAAAGCTTTGTCAGACAGCAGGAGTCATCATCTATTTTACTAAATGCAGCTCTCCCAGGCAAATGTTGCAGAATTCAGCATCAAATTATCCAGTGAGCCAAATCCATTCAAGAAGCAACAAAGCTCACCCAGGGGTAGGTCTGCACTGGTATTGCTGAAATAGTTCTTCAGTTCCATTTGGCAGAGCCACTCACTAATAATAAACTTCTTTCCTCAGTGCAGACCAGCCTCCTGGCTTGTCATCTCCCTTCAGCTGCCTCTGGAGAGACAAAACATTTGCAGACTATTTAAATATGTTAAATTATTAAATATATTCAACTGGATAGATTAATGTTTCATGGATAATTAAACATGTAATGGATAATGACACTTTAAACTACAGTGTGCAATTCTCCTTACCTTCTCACTTACTTTATCTTTGTGTCTCTGTGCAAAGCAGATACAGATATCTGTTTGGTTAAATAGTGTGGTTACTTTCTTGGGCCAGATTCACAAAGGATTTGGGGTTCTCATTAAAACCTATGGAATGTTAGTGGCTTGTGTAGCAATTCAGAATTTAAATATCTGAGCAGAACTTAAATATCTTAAATATTGCCCTGAGAAAAGGCAGTAAATGAATAGAGGAAACTTCAAATAAGGAAAAATAAGTTTCCTGAGAAGCAGTAATGAGACTCCAGTTCTTCAGAACCTGTTGCTGTATCTCTCCTGAATTTCCCCTGTCGTCTCTTGGATTGGCTTTCAGTACTTCCACGGTGACTTGAAAAGTGAACAGACTCACAGAGTAAGAATGCTCTTCTGATTATATCAATGAAGCATATGAATAAACACTTTATATTTTCCTGAAATATTTAAATAGCTGTTTGTTCAAATGAAATCTTAAATAAGAATGTGATTTATCAGGCTGAACAATAAAGGTCATAAAATTGTTTTGTTTTGGCAGGTTGCTTTGCTGCCAAATAATGCTGCTGATCTCAGCAAGCAAATCACTGGTGAAAAAGTGCTTGCCTCTAATGCATATATCCCTGGCCCCCCAGGCCAGCCTGGCCAACCAGGCCCTCCAGGTAAGACAAGAGGGATGTGAGTGTGCAATAGTGCTAGGACTGAAAAAGTAAACTTCAGTCTTCCAGTGTGATCTGATTTCGTATGTTTCACATTTTGATTGATATATTATGTTTATATTTGTGCTAAATCAAAAAAAAAAAACTTCATGGTTGTTATGGTCAGCCTCTGCCAATTGTCTGACATCATCCATTGTGATTCCATGTGTTTCTTGGCGTGCAAGCTATGTTTGTCCTGTATGTGTTAAATTTGTCCCTCACCCTGGGATATCTCACCTGTTTCAGTTGTCATTTCCTGTATTTTAACCCTGTCTTAAAACACTCTCCGTTTCATTTCAGGAATGTCTATTGCTTTAGCTCACTATCAGTAGTAGAGAAGAAAATGTGCTTTCAGTTTGTGGAAGTTTATGCCAACTCTTTTATTTTTCCTTGTCTCATTTGCAAGGATTCATCTGTTGGTTTTATGTTATACTTCAGATTCAAAGGAATCTGAAAAGAAATGTATAACTCCACTCACGCCTTCTTTGCTAAGTTATAGATTGAAACAATGTGAAAAACAGAGAGGTCCTAAAACTCAAACTTAATCCAGACACCTTGCACCTGGCAGCCAGCGATACTCAAAATTTTGCGAATTCTGTTGAATGCAGATCTAATTTTGGGTTAGCAATAAATCCAAGAAATTTTAGCATTGTGCTGGATTTCAGAAGGATTCTTTTGGAGGACTGGCAAATATTCCTTATGAGGTTTGATTTACTCCCTCCTGAACTGCACCCCACCCTCTCATTTATACTCCCTTTTGCAGTCTTGCTTTGTTTTCTGTGTCTTCATCTCACTTTCCTGAAGGATGAGTATCTCTAGTCTTGAGTTTATCTTAAGTGCAAGGACACTATGTTTAGAGGTTCTGCAACAGACTCTGAAGGGTTCAGTGGATTGCTTTGCAATCCCGCCAAGGTACGGAGGGATTGCACCCTCCCACCCACTGGGTTTTCCCATGACTGAGCTGTCCGAGGTACTGTAGAACTCTGCTCACCCTGAAACCATCACTGCTCACCTCCCCTGCTGCCCCCCTCAGGAAGAGTCCCAGGGAGTCATCACTGAACTTGAGTTGTCTCCTTTTGAAAATCCTAACTGTACATATTCAGTCCTCCTGAATCCTTTTTACTCTGTGCCTTTTATTCTCTATGTCTTTCTTGTGCCCTCAGTCAGAGAAGTGTTTCCCCTGCTAGACACGAAGTGTTTCAGCTAGTGACATTTTAATGGTCTTTATTGTCTGCAAGTGTTGTTTCAGGTGCCTGATTTTCTGGTTAATGTTTCCTAGTGTCTCTCTTGAGCTAAACATATGTTTTGTTGCCCGAGTGCTTCCTAAGACATAACATGCTCTGCTGAACCAACAGAAGCTGAAGACGATATAAACCAAAATGGAAGAAAGAGCCTCTTTTGCACCTAAAACATTGGCTATTGCACTGGGCAAAATAGAGGTGCAGCCCCCCACTGGAAAGGGCTCGGTTGTGTCAGTCATGTAGATGCCCATGACCCAAAATTCCCAGAGTTTTCTGAGGCTTTCTTTTTATAAGATGTTCCTCAAATGTGATTTGTTCTTCTTGTGAAAATGAGGCATTTGTGCTTTTCATTCCCAGTCTGTGTCCCTAAGCACCTGGCAGACTTGGATTCTTGTTACACATGAGATTTAATTGTTTGGTGGTCATCTCTTGTAGCGACTGTGACAAGCGTTAATGTTGACTCAGGCTGCTGATGTGCAGATGCAGATATATTGGTTGTTTTGTCATGGGTTCGGGTGTGTTAAAGTAACCAGGCCTTTGCGTCTTTAAAAAAATGATCATTTCTCACTTCCTGCACTGATAAAGTGTCCTGAAGGCTTTCCCTGGCAGGTAACTTTTGCTTTTAATTTCAGGGGCTCCAGGACCTAAAGGGAGTCAAGGAGCTCCTGGATTACCTGGACCTCCTGGACAGCCAGGCCCTCGCGGATCAATGGGACCTATGGGCCCATCTCCAGACATCTCACACATTAAGCAAGGCAGACGGGGCCCTGTGGTCAGTATTCTTGTCTCCTGTCATGCACTGCACAATTGCCCTCAGCTCCACAACTTGTGAATATTTTCTTTTCTTTTCCAGGGCCCACCTGGCGCTCCAGGGAGAGATGGCAGTAAGGTGAGGAGAGGTACTAATTTCCATAAGATGGGCTCATGCATGCATGCAGGCTTGCTAGAGAGACTCTACACACTTGCAATCACACCTTTCTACCACCTCATTTCCTTTGCTAAGATGAAAACATCCTGTTGTCCCATTCCTTCATGTCGTCCTTCTGCTATTTTGTATTTGCAATTCCTAAAATCTTGAAAATAGTCCTGCCAGGCTGCATGTCACACAGCATTCTTTTCTTCCTCTGCAGCTCTTTTGTCTTTTCCATGAAAAAACTTTGATCCTTTAGCCCTTGGCATTCACTGTGAATTCCTGTTCATTGATTCACCTGTTACTGTCCTGGAGAAATATCAGAAATGCCCCACTCTGCTCCCACTAGAATAAGCAGCAATTTCCTTGCATTCCTCCTTCACTTCCTTTTCTTTTTCCAAGAAGCATGAGATGACGATTCTGGATCTAGGGACAGTAAGGGAGGCTGCAGAGACAAACGGTGACTTTTTAATTTCCTTTAGTCACAGCAAACTAACTGAGGTGCAATTGATTACAGGGGGAGAGAGGAGCACCGGGACCAAAGGGGATACCTGTAAGTATTCCACACAGGAGGAATTTCCACAACAGAGCAAGGCTGACTACTAACTACAGGTCAGCCAAAAGTTAAAGGAAAAAACTCCTATGCCAAGAGAACAGATAATTTACATACACAGAAAATGTTGTTGGAAACAAAGTAATTGCCTGTTTTCATCCAAATGCTTTTGCCTACAAACCTCTTCCATTACTGGGTGTGCGACTGAAGGCAGTGGGTGCACTTCAGTATTATAGTGGTGCTGAGACACCCTTAGAAGGCAGGACCATGCAGGGTGCTACTATGGGAATTTGATCACTGAACCCTTTTAAAATCCTGCCCCCCATCTCTCTCGGATTTGGGAAACTATCGGTTTTGGGTTCATAAGAAGGAACGAGTATTGACAATCTGTTTTCAGGTGAATTTGTTTAAAAAAACTCTGGAGTCCCCAGCACAGGCAGCACATGGACCTGTTCAAGCAAGTTTAGAGGAGGCCACCAAGATGATTAGAGGGCTGGAGCACCTTTCCTATGAGGAAAGGCTGAGAGTGTTGGGATTGTTCAGCCTGGAAAAAAGAAGGCTACAGGGTGGTCTAATTGCGGCCTTCCACCACCTGAAGGGAGCCAACAAGGAAGATGGAGAGGGGCTATGTACCAGGGCATGTAGTGACAGGACAAAGGGGAATGGCTTCAGAATGAAAGAGGGCAGGTTTAAATTAGATATGAGGAACAAATTCTTTGCTGTGAGGGTGGTGAGACACTGGCACAGGTTCCCCAGAGAAGCGGAGGATGCCCCATCCCTGGCAGTGTTTCAGGCCAGACTGGATGGGGCTCTGAGGAACCTGGTCTAGTGAAAAGCGTCCCTGCCCATGGCAAATGTGCTGTGACTACATGGTTTTTAAGATCCCTCCCAACCCAAATCATTCTATGATTCTATGAATTTACTTACGATATTTTCCTCATTGGAGGAGTTGATTTTTAAGAGTGTGCCCAGCAGGCTGTGCTCAGTATTAAACAGTTTATTTTACTGTGTGAAGTCAGCTAAAAAGAAATAATTATTTTCTAAAATTAGATACTCTCTGCATTGTAATTACTGATATACTTAGTAAGTGATGGACAGCAGCAAGGTTATTTTATTGAAAAGACACTTGCCAAATAACAGTAGTCTTAAAAGAATTTGTTGATTAATCATTCTAAGAATGTCATTTCTGTCAGTTTAATAACCAAGAAGACAAGGAACCAAGAATAATCTCTTCTATTCCCATGAGGTGTCAAGATGCTCTTATGAAGCAAAGGAATTGTTAAGTGACAAAAGGGCTGAGCATATTGTAAATATAGGCTCTGTCTGCAAAAACATTTGATTCTTTTGAAAATTGTTCCTGAGCAAAGTTGGTTGAAAACCAAACCACTGGCTTTTTCCAACTTTTTGCTCTGTCTGCAAAAACATTTGATTCTTTTGAAAATTGTTCCTGAGCAAAGTTGGTTGAAAACCAAACCACTGGCTTTTTCCAACTTTTTGCTCTGTCTGCAAAAACATTTGATTCTTTTGAAAATTGTTCCTGAGCAAAGTTGGTTGAAAACCAAACCACTGGCTTTTTCCAACTGATACAAAGCAATATTTTACTGAACAACCCTTTTAGGAGTAATTCTATCAGCCAGTTTGAAAACTGTAAGAGCAAGGTGGATTTTAATTAATGGCAGTGCCTTGTAACTGCAGGGCCCACCGGGTTCATTTGATTTCCTGTTGCTGATGATGGCAGACATCAGAAACGACATCGCTGAGCTGCAAGAGAGAGTGTTTGGACATAGGACTCATTCATCAACAGAGGAGTTTCCATTACCTCAGGAATTCACAAACTATCACGACACAGTAGATTTTGGATCCGGAGAAGACTACAAACCACGGGCAACATCCAGAAACGCCAGGATACAGAAGGCAGACCATCCTTAGCTATGCCTACTGAAAAACAAAGTCTCTTTAGAATTCTTCAATATAAAAAAATGCACTGACAATGTAATA
>VYZQ01007020.1:0-26658 GCA_013400655.1 Mystacornis crossleyi | reverse complement strand
TTCCCTACAGTTACATGAGCAATAGAGCAGTTTCACTAGAGGAAGAGTCTGTAAACATGTTAATAGCTCTAGAAGTAGATCAAGACTTGGCCTAGATAATAGGTTTCTATTTTTTAAATACATAATATTACTCCTCATTAATAAAAAAAATTCCATAGTTGAATTGCATCAGGTGGTATGTTGTCTTGTGACTGAATTCCTGTAAAGTGATGCCATCCTCAAGGCATTTTTTAAAAATAGCTTTATTTTGGCAAGTCTTAAGGGAAGGTTAACAGCAGAGGTATGCAATTTTAAAAAAATTGTTTGTATTCTGAGTAGTTCTGATGTAGGGAAAGAAAAACCCAGTAATATTAGGGAATTATAATGAAAAAAATCCTAAATTACCTTATAGTAAGTAATAATTTCCTTGACTTGGAAATCAAGACAGATATATTTAATAATAGTATTTTTCTTCTTAAATGGTATCTGCCTGCATAGAAAGAAACTTTTTTTGTAAAAGCAAAACTAAACAACACCCCCCACCCCCGCTCCCAGTAAATCCAACCAAAATAATCCACAGTGCTTTTCAGTCTATTATAGCTTTTATGTCAGTGTTATGACACGGTATCAGCTAGTCCTAATTTCAACTGTTTGAGACAAGGACAATGTGAACTGAAAAAAGGAAGTGTATGGAGGAAGTGAAAGAAAATTACTCAAAATAGAGGTATTTTTTCTCATTCTAAGATATAAAATGTTTTTGATGCAGAGCTTCAAAAGCACAAGCATATGATACCCTGTAAATCTTAGCTACTCTTCAAAACCATCACTAGGCTCTGTAGCTGAGAAAATAGTTATGCAACAGGGAACTGCTATAGCAAGCTTAATGATGGGGGATTAGAGTTGAAAGTGAGAGCACTAGACATTCTTTTCCAGCAACATAGTTCAAATCCCAAGTGAGACAGTAGGATAAATGAGCCAGAGGGCCTCCATTCATTCTCCAGCAAACAACACACCACAAAAGATCCATACATTATGCCAGGAAAATAATCAGCAAGAATGAGAAGCCTTGGAAACAGAAATTCTTGACTTAGAGTGTGGTTGAAGGTCACTGTTCTAACACTGCACAGTTCATGTGTTTGCATTTGATACATTGATACGTAAAGGAATTTCTGAGTTGTTTATGCTCTTGCAAATGATACAAAGATGGAGACAAATATTAATCTTTTCAAGTTCATAAATTGGTGGAAGGGGACTAAAAGAAATGCTTCACATCATTGAAGGAGCTACTAAAACTATATAGACAAATTGTTTTGTAATTTCTGTATAAAGGAAAACAGAGTCAGATTTAAAGTTTTCAGTTTCTCCACCAGAACGTCACTATAAATTAATAACCCTACATCCAATTTGCTTGTTAAGATCCTGGTTAATGGCTTCAGAAAATTCCTGTTAGCTAATTAAACATGATGAACTGATGTTTACTGATTTGCTAACTCCCTCCTTGACTTCGAAACAAACCTATGCTACACTGATTTTTTTATTATTCCATGATGCTTGAATCAAATGAGATTAGACACAGTTAAGAAAGCAGCACTAATCTGAAGACACTACTCCATCAAATAAAGTGACAGGCCTTTCATTAAGAATATACAGAAAAGACTCCAACGGTGACTATTTTCCTTTTTTTCAGTAACCTTTTTATATGACAAAAAGCATACTTAGCCTGGCATCTAATTATAATTCAAATCATATAATCAACTGCAAAGGATTACGCAATCCTTGCACAATTTGGAAGTGCCATTTACTGCAGGAACCAATAATGCACTGAGATGTGTAACTTCAATGCAGCAAATCAGNGCACACAGCAGACATTCACTAATCTGGTCCACCATTACAATGATTGTAAACTGCTGAATGATTTTCCTGGACTCCAATCTGAAAAATACTGAGACTATTCTTTAGCCAGATACATGTATCTTTCTTTAGCTGGCTGATGAACTAAACCCAATTCTAGAAATACAGTGCGGTGATGCAGCAGTAGGGACTGTAAGGTATGGCATGCTTTATGTTTTGAAAATAAAACCCACCTAAAAATATGTAATTAAGAGTATCTTATAATTTTGCCATCCAAACAACAAAGGCACAACTTCTTATTTCTTGAAATCAAATTTCTACGCTCATAAAGTGCAACTGCCTCTCTCAATAGTACTTGCTCTTTGGTTCGTCTTGAGTTGCAGCACAGTGGCTGCAAGATTTTGAGGAAATGAGCTTGAAGAGTAGGACACACGTGGATCCTAAAAGCTTCAGCCCAGACAAACACATCACATAAATAAGGGAATGGTTAAATTAATTGCACCGAAGGTTTTGCCCATGAATGATTAATGCATCTTGAAGTTCTTACGATGTTCTTCCTTTGCTGATAGCATGGCACATAGAAATAGAAACCAGTCTCTGACCCCTGCACATAGAACTAAAGCCAGCACAAGCAAGAGAAGAACATGACATAAATCACATAAATTGCTGTTGTAGCTAAGTTTATTTGCATACTGAAAAATCTTTCTTTGATGGTGCCAGCTGCTGGTGAGAAGAATGTGTTGGTGTCATTATAAGAACACCTAGAAAGAAGGGTATTCTGATATTACAGTATCACAGAGGTGAATGTGCAAACAAGAATAGACTGTGAGAGATCAAAAGAACCATGTTTAGAAAAAGTATATTATGTATATAACACTATTTCACTAGCATTTTGGCACCCTCTTGTGTTGACTGGTGCTCAGAGTTAAAATTCTGAGAAAAAATCCACTCTAACATTGGTAACATTACTAACTGTGAAGACAATCCTGATGTATATAAACAAAGAAGCTCACTATTCTAAGGCACAAAATTGGTCTTCTAAAACCAAGAAATATGCAGAAGAACTAGAACCCAGTCCATGTGATTCAAGAGCAAGAAATTTCTGTCTGAATGTCTAGAAAACCCTCGTGGTTTTGATAATTTGGTGAAAGAGTTACTTCTTTAAATCATTTACCCTTTAAAGGTTCTTTGTTTTCAGTTATGTATTTTCCTAAAATTAATTTTTACTACTGCAATATTTAAATGAAACCCTCCTTTTACTATAGCTCACAGTATCATCCCTCACAAAGAAGTCGGTGCCTGTGCCATGAGTGCAACATTTTTCCAAGAGCCGAAACAAGTATAGTCATGTGAAACGAGCTCTGAGCAGTGCTGCTGTAAAGGAGGAAAGCAGACATTACACCGAGCGGGTATTACAGCTGCTGTTTTCCTGAGCCTTTTCTGCCATCCTCCAACACTATTAGATCAGACATTTGCACGCAAACTTGTCTACGTAGCACGTTTCAAGCATTTTCAATCCCTGTTTCTCTCTCTCTCAGAAATGATCGCATCTTTTTATTTGATAGTAAAGCTGACATAAACCATCAGTTACGGAACAAAAATGTATCTAATATATTTCTGTATTTTTCCTCAGGATTCTCCCTTATTTTTTCAAAGTCAACTGAAAAGATATGTTAAAATCAGATTAATTTTATCTTCCAAATAATTTAGGATGATAAATTCACAAAAAAATACAAAGCCATTGAATACAAATTCATCTCTCTGAAAAAATAAAATTGCCCTGAACATAATGCAACATGAGAAGAAAGTTTCCTTGTATTACTTAACTTGCAAATAGTTGATACATACAATTTTTATCAAAAATATAGACAACGTAAAATCTTATAAACACTTGTCTCTCAAAGTATTACAAAAAAATACTTTAATCGAATTCTCTTTGGATTTTACAATACCCCTCCCTATTATATATTTAGAGTTATTTTAGTTCAGAATTTTAAAAATCACTACTAGCATACTGAGCAATAGCTGCCACAATTAAGACCCAAGATTAAAATCTTTCCAGATTTTAAACCCACAAAAAGTTGGTTTGGAAACATCTGCAAACACACGTAATTATTTGTAACTACCCACCGAGCACTGTTTCTAACAGTAAGACTGTACAGATTAATAAATAGACATACAACAGTTCTTACCATAGCAGAAGGCTATCATGGTCTACTGTGTGCTCTTAAAATGCAAAAGCGTCTTGACAAAAGACACACCTTGAGAAGTCCCGTGCCCAATCAGCAGTCAGACCTGCCCAGGAGACAGCAGCTGATGAATCACAGTGACGATAACTGAGCAGTGAGGTTGGATTTTTTCCCCCTAAATCAAGGAGAAGTTGAATGCTGTGTTGAGTAAACTTTTTCGCACCTTAATTTTATTTGTTATTTTTACTTTTCTGCTAGGTGAAAAATGTGCCATCTATTTGTTAATGAGCCATTATGAAATACAGAAGTTCCTACTTTCAGCTGAGTATTTTGCAGGTTACTTCTTAAAAACAATTCTTACTAAAAAATTACTTTTAAAAAGTTTACATACGAACTGGAAGAAAGAAGAAATCCAAATGTCCCCTACCCCCCCACCCCCAATAAATTCATTTATGTCAATGTAAAACTATGCACAAGCTCAAAACACCCTCCACCAGTCCAGAGTTCAACAGACTAACAGGAAGAGGTAAAATTACCTATTCCAGGCATCACATTTATTATCATTATTATTATTGTTAGTATTATTATATATAATGATGATGATGATGATGATGATGATGATGATGATGATGTTGTTATGGAAGTTACTTTAAAGTTCCAGTTATGATCACTCCCCACTCACCCAGGCAGTATATCTCTCCTGAAAACATTTTGAGATCCAGATCTCAACATCTGGATGTATAACTGCATCACTTAGCTGCACGTTATCCAAGGGATTTTTCCTCACAGGTGTACTGATGCTGGGCAGAAGACCCCTTATATCCCACTGAGGAACCAGTGATGGCCATAAGAGGCCCAGGCCAGGCCCGTGCTGTGCAGCACATTCCCCATGGCTGCAGGGGACAGCCAGCTGGAGGAGAGGAGCCCACAGGTAGCTCTCACTCCACACCACTCCTTACAGTGACTGTGTGCCCTTGTCTTTATCTATAAGTGCAACAAACAGTTCTTAAGTGAACTGGCTTTCTGTTTGACAGCAGACATGAGAAATAGAGTTGTTTTAAGAAAATTCTGTAAGAGCTCAAAAGACCAAAATGTCAGATGCCCTTTCCATGGATAGGATCTGCCCAGTGTGCTGAGCTCTGATTTGAGACCTGTTCAATACTACACAACTCAGCATCTGGAAGGAAATGAAACTACTGACACCATCCTTTTCTTTCACAGTGTTAGCCACAACAAATGGTATTTTAAGCAATACTTTATAATCTGTCTTCCTTACTGGGACCATAACAAACTAGTATCTCTTGGTGCAAATCAGCAGGTCACTAAATTGCTTTTAGATATAACCCAAAGGAAGAGAGGTATCACATCAGAAGTGTTACAATCCATGAGCTGAAAACTAATGATTCTGCCATTTACATAAGTATATTAAACTGTATATGGCCTATATATGGCTTGCACGTGTAAATTCCCACGCTGGATGTATGTCACACAAGCTTTGCCAGCACAGAGATACAATCTGAATTTCTCATTTTATTAAGAAAGAAATTAATACAGCTCGGGGACTGATTTCATCATGTTCTACCACGGATTAGCTGCACACTCACTCTAAACCCATTCTGCACTGCAGGAGTGAAGATCCTGAAAAAACAATCTCTACCCAAAGCCAACCCCTTACCAAAGTTTTATTAGCACCATCAACATTACTCTCAGTCTCCACAGTCCGGGTCTTTATGTTTCCCCTTTGCCCCTTCTTTTTTCCACTTATATGCTCAGATTTTCTAAGGATTCTAAAGTAACTTCTCTACCAGATGGCATCATTCCATTTTAACTCAGTGTGAAAGTTACTTGTCCAGCCTGCCTAGAGATACAGTCTCTCACACTTTCACCAAATGCTATTTCACTCTTTCTCATTCTTATAAGTAACAAAAAACATACAAGTAATCTCTAGTAGATAATTGCTTTCCTGTCAAACAAGATGCAAATCTTTCAGTCAAAAAGCACAAGGCCTCTATGGTACTAATACCAATTACACAGCAATTAATACCAAATACAAAAAGTGCTCTCTTCCAAACTACCTGTGAATAGGACTAGTCCTTGAAGGTAAATTAAGAAGCCATGTTCCCCTTTTTGGACACACAAAGAAATATCTTGTCATCACAGCACTAACAAAAGCAAGTGATAATTTTGTAGCAAGTTTATGGAATAAAGGCCACTTGTATTGAAACCTGATTGAAATGTCCCTGACCCTCTGTCTGGGTGTAAATGTCTACCCTAATCTCTGTAATTCTGGATGGGAGCTGTGATGGCATTTTTTTTTGGCTCTTTCATATTCTTAATATTTCAATATTCATAATCATATTCTTCTAGATTCCAAATCCTAGTGACTGCAAACTCAGATATTTACAAAATTAACTACAGTCATATACTGCAATATCAACAACAATATTATCTCCATGGAGGCTGTGGCAAAAAAAAATAAAGGGTCTTGTTATCAGTGATTCCTATGATTTCCAGATATCACTGACTGTGGAAGCTGCTTGTTTCACTTTGCTGCAGAAATGACCGGTACTTACTACTAATTTGAATAAACCAAGGTACACCTCTATAAAAGTATATCACAATTCTGAACACAGAAAATTTTTTTTGTGTTGTTAAGTCAATGCTTACTGCCTGACAGCAGTTTGGAAATAAAAGTGAATGCCCTACAAGAACAAAGGACATTCTTTTACTTCAATGCTAGAATTGAAGAAAATTCACTGCTGATTTAGAGTGGCAGAGCTAACTCTGCACATGCGTCACAAAGAAGCCTTTGTGTCTGCTCTGTCTGCACAGAAGATTCTTTGATGTGCAGCTTTTTGTTTCTTCATACTGTAACTTCTGCTGGGTGATAAGTTGCATTAACTTCAGTGACTGGTTTTATGAGACAAAAATTGGAAGGAAGAATATGGAGCAAAGACTATGCAAGGATTAACTATAAAAATCACTTGCTAGTACAATGTGCGTCCACTATGGCTGTTAAAACAGAGAAAAAGTTGTACTGAGAGATTACAGAATCCGAGTTTGGTGTTCTGCTTTAGAGCTAAGTGAGAGATTGCAACATGGCATTCACTTACACAGTATCTAAATTACTGCCAAAACAAATTTACTATGTTTACAGATACAAAGCATTTTTTTTACATTTGTCAGTCTTGGAGTACTGATCAAACTAATATTCTATATTAGAGTATACCAGTATAAGATGCAGCTGCCTATTCACATAGTCATTTCAACAAAGATTCTTGAGAGCAAATTTTAATGTACTTGGTGTATGAACTTTGCTGTTTTCACTTCCCTTACATACATCTATTATCTTCAACACACGGTAAATTAATTCTTTCAGCTGTAACACAAATTAGCTAGATTTTAACTTGGCCAGTACAAGGTGGTAAATCTGGGTCGAATAATGAGCATAATCTATTGCAACTAACAATAAATTTGGCAGATCTACAGTTCTGAAAATAGTAATCTAACTGCATTACATAATCACATTAATTATACAATTTTATGGATAGGAAATAAGAAAAAAAAGGTTGGAGTAGAACTCCAGATGGTGAAGTCAGAGCTGACATGGCTCTGCTAGGGACCGGCAGACATATCTGACCAAGTCACTTAACCATGAGTCAGTCTACCTACAACTGGAATTCCGCAATCGATCTTGTTTTATAAAACCAGTTGATACCATCAAATTGAACTTTAGAAGATTAGAAATTACTAAGAAAGTAATAACTAAAGTATACATTTCAGGCAATTGCTATGCTATTGGTAATGACAGCTTAGTTTTCCAACTGTGCATGAACATCAAATTCCTTCTGTTTTTTTCCATACTGCAGAAATTTATGTACCAGCACCTAGGACAGGCCCCCAGCTCTGCTGCTTTCACAGAGGAAGAGTGAGATCCTCCCCTATCTTAAGGACACCTCTTCACTGACCCTGCATCATCACTTCTCTTTAGATTACAATAACCCTTTCTCAGGATGTCTTCTTTCCTATCCTAACCTCTTCTGTTCACTGAAATGACCTGGGCCCTTGAAACCATCACCCTTCAGCCCCACAGCTTCACTGTCCCTCCTGATATGTCCTTGCTGCCCACACAGATGCTCAGCAAGGAGCAAAAGTCTAAGGACCAGACAAGCCTTGACAGTCTCTCTGCAGTACCCTGGGTCCTGGCACTCAGCAAACATCCCAAAACATCACACCAGGGTAGCAGATGAATGTTTCCATTCCCTACAGATGGGAATCTCCAATGCCTATCAGCTGTCTTTTCCTCTTCTTGTTGATGTTTGGCTGAGGTTCAGCTGGCTCCGATGCCTCCCCCGATGGTTCTTGTTCATCCTCATCTTTTCCCAGGGCACCACATTTGTTCTGTGATTGCACTTCTGCAGGCAGAGAAGGAGCCTTCTCTTCTTTTGTCAAAAGTAACAATGCTCTCCGTCTGATTTCTGTTGATCTCTTCTTTTTTCCCGATGGTACAAAGCCTGCTGACCTCCTGCCACAGCTCCTTTTCCTCAGTTAGCTCCTTAGCTCCTGTGCATCTCTGATCTACATGCTAGTAGCAATTATATCAGAAAAAAGCCCTGAGGTCTTCTCTTACTACAAAAGTAATTTCAGATTTCTACCTATGCATAAGAGAACGCTCATTTTCACAAGAAGTAACTCTGATGTTCCTGTAACTTGTGAAATTGGAAGAGATTTGTTTCCCTTTTGGCAGACAGCATGCAGGGATACAATAGGCCTAAGACAGCAGAGGTGTCCTGTTAGTGACATCTTTCTGTTCAAAAGGAGACGGAGAATCCACAGGCAACTCCTTTGTAGTACAGGTGCCTGATGACCTTCCCTGTCCACTGAGTGTGTGAACCAAGAGCTGCTGAGCATCTTCTCTGCACAGCTGTGCCTGTGCAGGGTCTGGTGCTCAGTCACACTTCCTTCACATCTGGAGTAAAAGAATAGGAGTAAAAGAGTGAGAAAGGTGAAGAATGTGCTCAAACAATTAAAAGGCTATGGATACTGACTGAAGAGTTGTCAATTCCATAGAAATATTATGGAGCTAAAATCCTGCAGAACACTGAGCTGGATATCACCCTCACTTCACCTACAAGGAAATGTGAATGGCTTGCCTTGCCATGCTGCAGGGCCAAGACAAATCCAGGGTTAGAATTTGGGAATTCTGCCATTCGGTCCATTACCTCATATTGCACAACGACCTTAGCTACAAATATCAATAAATCCTGATCCAGTTCCATTAAGGGAATATTCAAGTAGATAAAGCAAATTTACAATTAAACCTTTAAAATACAATCCACAGTTACTGGTTTGAAAATCCACAGAGGGATAATTCTGCTGAAAATTTCCAGTACAGTAAAATTAACATACATATGAAATAGATTTAGTAAAAACTTGTTGGGGGAAGGAGAAGAGTGTATTTATACTTCAGGGGTAGATTCTCAGCCTGTGCAATATTTTTAATTACAAGAGTGACGAAAGGACATGATTTAAAAATAGAATTGTTTCTGTGATTACATCAGTCAGTATTAGATGGAATACTGTGTCAGTCACATGTATTCATAACTGAGTGAAAAGCAAAATTTAATCAAGAATGAAAGCTTTTCATCCCTTTAGAACATGCATGGCAAGATCCTTCCAGAAATGGCACTGACTACACACATCCAACCTTAGGGACACATCCAGTACCCAGTGATGATCCAAGCACTGATTGGACACTGTGACCCCACAATAACTTTTAGCTGTCAGGAAAAGCAGCTGGGACAGTACTAATGCCACACTGTGGGAAATTGAAAAAGAGCAGTGAACGCTATGATACTAACATTCCTCATCAAAGAGACAAGAGTCTGCAGCCGTTTCTCTTTCTATCCCTAATCAGAAAATGTATCATTCAATACAGAGTAAAAGCTTTTTTTCTCCCTGAAAGAAAGGTAATGACAACACTTAAGGCCTGGATTTATTAACCAGGGACATCTTCAAAAGAAAGGCTGGCAAAAATTACCAGTTTTCTCTGTTAACATGAGCATCATGCCAACTCCGTGCATTACAGAAAGTGAAGCACTCCAGGCCAAATTATATTCTTACTAACATTGGTACAGCCTTGAAAAAACTCCCCTGCTTGGTTTTGTTAGTTCAGATTCAGAATCAAATGAAAGCAGAAGTTAACCCAGTGTTTTCACACACAAAACATTCATGCACTGAACCAGATGACTGCACTGCACCACTGCTTAAAAACCACACATTGTTCCCAGAGCACATGGGCGAGGACAGAAATTTAAACAGTGCAGGAGAAGGTAAGGGAGTTTTAATTGTTTCAGGTTCATTACCTTTTAACTGTACATTCAGATTCTTTTTTTTAACCTGCATACTTGATGATGAGCAAAATTAATGTATTAATAATCTCAAAATACTGTACCTTAGTCCGTATGCTAAGGAAACATTCCTACTCCTCTCAATTATTTTGGAAGTCCTGAGCCCAAATCTGTATACTTGCTGTTGGGTTTCTAATGAAAAGCATGCTATGCTGCAGAGGCAGCACAAATCAGTGCCTCAAGATAACTTGGACAATGTGACTGCTTCGTTCTTACAAAATGAGGAACCAAGTAACAGAGCTGAGGAAGCAACTGAGTAAGCAGGGAACAGGAGAACTCTGTTGCCCAGGAGTGTTTAGTGACCCTGTTCACGGGAGAAGGGAAACTTGGGGAAAAGGAGCTGAGTCATCTGTGCAGGTTCTGTTACCTTTTGCCATTCAGTTTTGAGAGATGTGAAGTGACAAGCAAAATACATAATAATAAGGAATTTCCAGGGGAAGTGTAATCCCAAATTTCTTAAGTTATGTTGCAGGTGACTGGCTTGCATAACACCACATGGAATAAGAATGCATCTGCTGTCCATATTTTACAGAAAGGAAAAAGCATCAGACTGCCCACAGTCACCCAGCACAATAGTTTCACAGCTGGAATAAAAATCCAGATGTTCAGGATTAAATCACTAGCCCACAGATACACTTTTTCTCCTAAACTGCACAAGAGGAGCTGAGTTACAGTGTCACCTGCAAAGCTGCAAAGGAACAACTCAACTGTAAATATTCAGTGGCTTAGTGTTAATTTAAAAAAATAAAAGCCCCAATGGTTACACCTAGATTTCAAAATGTAAGACAGAAACAAAGTTTTGCACTGTCAAGTTTGTCTTTGACAATTATTAACTCAAGGATGTAGTCTTTAAGACTGCTTTGGCACTTAGGTAAACCGAGGTATATTGCCCATAAATCTGAAATTAACTTGAGACAAAAAATTTCTTATCACTTTGCTCAGAAAATTATAAATAACATAAAAAGAGACCAGATAAAATTTCATAATGCCAAAGAGAGTTTTTTTTACAAAAACCCTAAGACGAATAAGAACAAATGCTCACAGAAAAATAAGGTGAATGAAAACGTGTGTAGAATCAAAAAAAAAAAAAAAGCTAAAAAAAAGGAAAATAAAAGAAGAAAAAAAAGAGTGGAGCCATGCAAAATGCAAATGGAGAACTGCAGCACAAACAGAAATCCTAACACGAGGAGGTCAAAGATCAAGGGTAGGTGTAGTTAAAAAAATTCATTCAAAATGCATTACAGAGGAGTACTTAGCACAGAATACAACTTGAGGAAAGTAGGCAAAAAGACACTGAAAACAGCTGCATGAGAAACTGTTTGAGAAATGAGAAACTTGAGCTTATTACCAAACCTGAAATGTTAATAAAAAGCCTGGGAACATCTTTTCAGAAGACATATAGTATAGACAGATTCTCCTTTCACAGCAGAAATGTACAAAAATTATGCTTCTGAAATACAGAGGAATAAAAAATGAGGGAAATGCAGAACTATACTGCACCACTGAAAAGATGTTCCCAGCTAATTCTCACTCTGCTAAGCTATACAACATGAACAAATTTCAAAGCAGAGGAGGCCCACCAAGGAAGCAAGAAATAACTCTGCTAAGCAAAGTCACAGTGGGGAAAAAAGCATAAAATTTTGAAAATATTATTTTAAAAAACATTATTTTTAAGAAAAACAAAACAGGGTGCTTTTTAAGAATAGAATTTTTAAATATAGTGAAAGGCATCACCTTGGATATTTTTGAAGGGTGTTTGACACAAATCTTATGCATTTCTGAAAAGAAAAAAAAGATGGAAAAACCAGATCAAATTAACACCAGAAAACATTGAAATTGTCTTGAAATAGACTCCCATCTCTCTGTAAGTCAGATGTACTTCACTTTTGGCAGGAGGCACTAGCTAGGACTTCTCCAAATGTCCTGTTGCAGTGCTCTGAGAGATGCCATATGACTGCTTAGGTCTGGCACTCTTAGGGAGCACTCAAAGTAAATGGCTTTGTAGCACCTGATCTGTTAATAGAACTACACAGAATTAACATTACAATCCCTTGTAGAGAGATTATTTGGCATAATTGATCATGTCTCCCCGACTCCTCAAAGGCACTGCCCTTGGGAATTTCTCCTGTCTTCCCAAACATACTCAAGAGGACAGAACATGCATTAAAAACAACCACCATAAAAAAGAGCATTGGAAGAGGTTCTTAACAGCTTCCTGCTGGCAGCCTGACAAACAAATTCTCCAATACCTTGATAGTCACATGGCAGTTACAGCATCTACCACGTGAAGCATTTGTCTTCATGTTAACAAATGAAAAAAAATTAATCAAATTGTAAACTACCAAAAGAAACCCTCCCTGAGAGAGTTCTTTCTCATATCCTCAGACCTTGTGCATGCCAGCATCTTTTCCTGACGGTTTGAAGAGTGCTTTCTCTTGCTGCACTGCATAGGTAAATCATTAGAGGAACAGGGTTGTAATAATCCCGGCTGAAATGCACAGATTTTTAAAGGGTCCTATTTAGGTAATCTATGCATGACAGCTTTCTTTGACCTCTTGCTTTCAGCAAGTGTATTAATTACACTTGCTCTTAGAGAAAGGCTGGTACTCCCAGCAAACCTCTGTGGCAGCCCCGCAAATTTGGAAATTGCCATTTTAATAAATTTTTAAGCTCATATCTTACCAAAAGTAATTGGATATGCAGTACATAGCACTACAGTACATTAACAGAAGTTAATGTTGAAATCCACGTTGTAAAAAGCCTCTCAAAGATTACTTCAATTTCATAAATAATGTGAAGATTTTTTAAATCAATAGAAGATGCTATATGATGATGATGATATTTTTGGCCTGCCATTGATGGGCTTCCCGTCTTATATCAGGGTATTCCTACCTCATTTTCTCCTATTAAAAATTAGCAAAACGCCACCTTGTTGAGCTCAGCAAAATTTCTCTGAGTGCTAGTAACTAAAACCAGCACCACTCTATTCCAAGTAACTTCTGCCCCTTGAAAAAGAATATAAAGTCGAAGAGGCGCTAAAATGAAAGCCAGCTTGCAACAAAGCGGACTTCAGACAGTGCCAGAAGAGGGAAAGTCCAAAGGACTGATCCGGGTCCAGGTGCCAGCAAAGGTTAATCAGACCCGTCGTTCTGGCCCATGACCACATTTTGCACGTTTGCCCTGTTTCTCATGCAGCAGCTCCATCTGCTGTCCAAACGCAAAGGTGGACTTTGCACCGGGACTACATTTACAGAATAGAAAAGCAAAATGACTTGAATATTTGGAAACATTTCTGGAAAAATTCCAAACGTTTCCCTAGTCAGTCCTCCTGCATGAACGGAACCAGCCTTTATCTACCTTTATAAACCACCTGACCAAAATGAAAACATGAGAGGAAGTAACAATCATGAGTGTCACAATTCTTCACTCTTACAGTCTCAGAATAAGTCTTGTGACAGAAAGGAATGATTCTTCTCTGGTTCTTCACCATCTGCAGCCACTTAGTGCCGTGCTGTCCAAAGGTGCCACACTACCAGAGCACACCTACACTCACTGCACCCCACAATAAACGTGCCCAGGTGTCCACAAACTACAACATGTTTACAGCGATTCTTAGTTATTTAGCAGTGGTTTATTTGAATTGCACTAACATAAATTTAAGCTTATTATTCTGAAAATTAACTCAGTTCTTAAAAACAAGATTTGTGTTTCTTTTATATACAGTACAGGGTTTTGAGGAGTTAAACTTCCCAGACTTTGCATTCCTTTACCCGGAGCTCTGTGAAGAGTTTTGTCCATAACAGAACAATTGTGGCAAGACCCAGCACTTGCAAATTCGACCAGACCTGCTCTGAATCTTGTATTTAGTGTAGCTTAGTGATTCTTGGTTTGTTTACAATTGTTCTTACTCAACAACAGTCTGTTAACGTGGGGGATGTACCTCCAGTTTGGTACTCGCTGGAACTACCGAACCATTCCAGCAACCTCCTTTTCTGGGCAGCACTGCAGCAGCTATTCAGTCGTCAGCCAGCTCAAGAGCTCTGACTTACTGCTGGCCACAGGCACAGCAGCTGGCTTCCCGGGAATCACCGGACACACTGCCGGAGTGCCTGAGTCACCTCGGTTATTCATTACACTCGGTATCTCAGCTTTGGATGCAATACCTCCGGGATTGCGTATCTGAGTCAGTTTATTTTACATCGCTATGATTAGCTTCCTGGTTCCTCAGATTTGAGGGTGTGCTTATTTACATGTATTTCTCCACTTTTATGGATATTTGCGCTTTTAAATTATGTTTAAGTGCAACATTTGATTCTAACAAAGTTTTACTACACAGGCCTCAATGCCCGGAGCCCTCCTCGGAGCCGCTGCCGGCACCCCCGCGCCTCCTCGCCGAGAAGGCCACAGGCTCTGCTTGCAATATAGTGGTGGGAAGGTTAAAGAAAGAATAACCTCATCCTCTTGGCTCTTGGAATTTCTAATATGCCTACTCATGAATAAAACAAATAGTATCGCGGACTTGTTTCAGACTATAATTACAGCTTTTATGGAAAAAATCTTCTTCTGAATCCACAGGGAAGGGCGGTGCTACTGAGAATTTACAGACGTTTGGATGAGAGTTCCTCAATACAAGGCGATTGTGGATTATAATTATGTTCCCTCAAATATAAGGATCAATACTGAAAACGCCAGAGGGGGATGACAACAAATATTTTATGCTGATCACTGATGAAGTCGGTCTCCCATAAGAACTGCAGACTCAGCCCTGTGGCGCGCCCTGCACAGGAAGCTCTGGGCCCCACCCGGGCCGTGGGCAGCGCTCAAGCGGCACGCAGGGACTGCCGCGAGACTCGTTTACGCAGCAGCGTGTGCGACAAAACCTATTCGTGCTGGTTAAGAAAAACAGAATTGGAGAAAGAGAAGAAAAAAGGCGGAGCCCTTGGGGCTAAGGCGTGACGGCGCGCGCAGGCTCTATTGGCGGTGCGCGAAGATTCCAACAGGTGGCTCCGTGGCGCAATGGATAGCGCATTGGACTTCTAGAGGGTTGAAGGGATTCAAAGGTTCCGGGTTCGAGTCCCGGCGGAGTCGTGTCTTCTCTTTTTATTTCCCCGCCCCCTACGCCTTTTGGGCGGAGAGCTTTCCCCGCACTCCCCCGTCCCTTACCGCACCGCCGCAGGTATCCGGCCCGCCGGCCTGGCGCTTCTCCCGTCAGCGAGGCTCTCCGCGCCCGCCTCCCGCCGCGCCTGGCGGACCGGGGAGGGCTGGAAGCGGGCAGCGACAGCGGCACCAGCCGCCATCGACCGAACCTGCCGTGTTCGCTCGGCCCGGCGACACGAAGCTTCCTCACCGCCAGCGAGAAGGCGGAGCAGAAGGGCTCTGCTTCGTCTCCTCCCGGGTCCGCCGACGCCCTCAGGCAGCGGCGGAAGGGCTCTGCTCCTGCTCCCCCGGAGCGGTCAGAACCGACAACCAGGCCAGAGGGGCCGCCACGCTTCCAGGACAGCGTGCGGAACGGAATTATACTTGAAAAACCAAGAGTGTCTTTCCTGGAGGCACTTCAGTTACAGTGGGTCACCGTGATACATTTCTGGTTACTTGTCAAGCAACGAAACAAGCCCTCAAAACCCAGCCAACAAAACACGGGAATTAACACCATCTTTTCTGACGTATACATACCTACAGATAGAAGATGAAGAGCCATTTTAATTACAGCAATCAAATTAGCTGGTAGAACAGTAGCAGCAATAAACAAACCTTGATTTTGCTCAGAATGGAAAAATTAACCTTATTCATTTTCCCTGAATTATTAAATTTGTGGGGTTTCCTTGATAAATTATTTTTAATCCTGCAGGTGAAACTTTCCAACTGTAATAATGCTTATTTAAAAGCAATAAAGGAAAATCTGAAAATGAAACACACCATCAGGCACATTAACCCTCACAGTCAGTAAAAGCAGAATTAAAAATTAACACAAATATTTGACAGCCATTAAAAGAAAATACTACTTGCAATTGATAGGCAAAACAGAAGTTTTTATGTATTTTCAGAGAACTATGATAAGCACAGGCAATCACACGGTGCACCTGGGTTTTACTCTCTCCATCACCTTATGCTCTATGTCAGTTTCAATACCCCCGTCTGTGCTTTAATGGAAACTGGTGGTTTCGGAAAGGTGCTCAGGCCAGTGCCCCATCTGACAGCGGCTGAGGCACGCGCTCAGGCCGAGGTGACCGCGCTCAGGCCGAGGTGACCGGCAAAGCCGGCCAGCACAACCTGCAAGTGCCACCCTGCAGCCCCGGGAACGCTGCCAGCACATCTCACCCCGTCTGCACAGAACACGGGCACTTGCTGGGCACAGTGTGCGACAAAACAGACGGGATTAGAAACATCAAAGGAAAAAGGATACTGGACACAAACTAAATCCCTTTCGAGCTATTCTGCACATGAAGTAACTTCTGTAGCTATGGAGCAGCCTGAGCAACAGGCACAGAGCATTTTGCTTGCTGTGAAACACCACAGCTCGCATTTCTCTTTTCAGGTCTTTCAGAGTCACAGCCTGCTTTTCCAAAATTGCACTTGAACACACCAGGATGCAACAGAATGACAACTACTGTGGTGCCTTCTTTTCTTCTCAGTGTTCAGTATTAATTTTTTCTGTACTTCCATGTCTCAGCTGGAGAACAAGACACCATAGTTGTTTTTATTGGCTTTTTTATCATTTACAGGGAATTGAGATATTAGCATAAATGTAGTTTCATTAGAATAGCCTGTGCCTATTAACTGAGACCTGGAGACAGGAGGTTCTACTTGTACTTGTTTAATTCTTCCCAACGAATTCACTTTACTTTGACACCATTCATCTCCAGGCAGTGTAGACTTTTCAAGGACTCTAGATTCCTGTCTGTTTCTGGTAGTTAAAACATTATGGTCAACTCTGTAATGATAAAAAACACCCTAAAGGGATCCAAGGAAAATTTCTTTCAAGCTTCAGTTGGTAGTCAATATATACTATGATGCTCATTTCAGCACAAGTAACTAATCCCTAAAAAACCTACTTCTCAGTAGAAAACCTGATGGTTAAATATTAGTCAAGAACATAGTTAAGCACTTCTTTCTTAAGATCTGCAACCTTTACAATTCAGTGTTTTTGTGGTAAGGAAACAATCAACCACTGGTCCTCTGACAGTGACTTCTACATCCTAATCACCCAATCCACCTGAGACAGTGTGGTGCCAGTTTTATTTCTTCTATTACCCATCTGTTCTGCTACCTCAGGGCAGTAACTAAGTTACACTAACTGTAACAGCAGTACAATGACCAAGTGATTAAAAAGCACCCAAACACCAGGGCAGTTCTGATAATCATGAAAGGTCTCTAAAGGTCATGAACCGTCACTGAAGGGGAACTGGGCCGATGACATCTCTGGCTCTTTAACGGCAGCAGAGGCGTTCCAGACTCGCTCTGTTTGTTCAGCTTCAGAACTATTCCAGCTCAGCTAACAGACACGATCTGCACACCACACCCTAGATAATGGATGCCAACGTAAAGTTATTTTCAAAAATATCATTAGACAATAATCAAATGGTAAAAATTAATAAAAGCAACATATGACTTAAAATTTTACGTATAAGTATTACTTATTTATATTATTTATTAAATAATATATAATTTGTGTCTTCTAAATAATATATGTATTATAATATGTACACACAGAAATATAAAAGTGTATGTGCAGGCACTGAATTCTAGAACATTCTCTATACTATTATGGTCAGTGTTGAAACAAACCCTTCACAACCAAACCATTTTCAGTACTATCTATTACAGTGTTGGCCAGCAGCACCTCTGACAAGACATGGAAAAAAATGTTCTGGCACACAGTATGTGCCAAGATGAATTACACATATAACTTTAAAATGAATTTACTAATTAATTGATGTAAAGTCTGAAGCCTGAGAAGATCACAATCTGTGAAGCTGAATTTTGTACTCAGATTTAACAATATGCTTTCATACCATTATCTTCTAACATAAATATTAATTAAAATAAAAAGTAATTAAAAAATCCAATTTAATTTAAATTTAGATACCTGATAATTTCCTAAAGCTTCTTACCAAGTTCTCACGGCAAGAATTTCCTTAAACCTCAATTTGTACATGACTTGCAATCTTAAGAAAACCCAAACAAAACACCACAACCAAAGCATTCTGTAAGAAAGTTTTATAACAAGTAAGTTGTTCCAGCTTGGTATTTTTCTTCAATTCTTAATTGTGAAATTTCTTCTTCTTCCGATTCCTCTTCCCTGCTGCAAAAGCTGCTTTTTCACTCATGATCTCCTGATACTTCTTTTTATTATATCTGAACAAAATAGATAATTTACTTTTAAACATGGCAAACCAAAGTTCAGGAAAAGATAACATGGACAGTATTCTATGCACATTATTTGCCAAACTGAGTTTTCAGTTGTTTTTGAATGTTTTCTGAGTCAGATTCTTAAATTTTATACACGTATGCATAATTAAAGGGAAGTCAACAGTTGGATCAATGACAAATGCAGGTAAATTTGTTTTGGAAGTAAATTCTATTGAATTTTGTTATTAATTTTGACAGGGGGGTCTTCATTGCATATGCAAGCACATTTTGGACAGTTTGCTGAAACACGCCTACTGCTCTTAAGGGGAAGACTCAGCAATTTAGACAATACCAGTAAGAAATTACACCCACTTTTATAGTGCCTTCTCACCACACCTACGATAACAAACCTTACTCTACTCCAGATTGAAAACTGAGATGAGGTGAATACTAAGCCATGAGCAGGGTATACTTACTGAATGTGAGTTGCTAGCTCCTCTAACACAGACTCTTATGTACCTGCACCAATGAGTACGACAGACACCATGCACTGAGTACTGCTGAGGCTTTTTAATGCAACCCTGAAATCTGGCAAATATCTGCACTAATGCTGAAGTGTATGATTTAAGCCCTTAATTAGCCACAACATAAATTAACTGATCAAATTTCAAATACATTAGTTTTTAAAGCTACTTTCTAATAAATACCTAATAAATTATGTCAAACCAGAAAGCTACTTAAGAAATAGCTGTAGTAACTTGCCTTCCCAACATTATATAGTTAAATTTACAAGTCTGACAAAATTAACTCTGTAATCCCAAATCATGCACTACTTCAAAGAAAACATGTCATTAGGTGGAAAGAGAAGTGCAGATTAACATAATGTAATAAGCAATACCAAAATGGACCAACTAAATGATCTACTCCAAAAACTGTACGTTATGCAGATATTAATTAATCCAATCATGAGCTTCAAGTAAGTCTTCTAGAACAATTTTGATTCCCATGACAGGTGGCAGACTGACGTTTTTATAAAATGAAATAATATCAACATTCACAGAATTACAGGCTGCTCTTTTCTATCAATTATGCCAAGAAAAAATAATCAGTCTTTAAGAGTGGCTGCCAACAGTGATGATCCAAGTTGGATAAAACCCTTTTATGAAGATGAGACATACATTATCTCAGTCTAATTATCTTCTGTTCCTTAGACCTTCTAAATGGCAGTGCTATGGAAGTGCTAAAAGATTAAAAATTTTTCTTTGAAGTATAAAAAACCACCATACAAGCTGAATAAAACAAAAAAAAAGCTACAGAGTTAAAAATACTCCTCTTTTACATGGGATATTAGAGTTACAAAACTACTTTTAAATACCTTCTGAACTCTGAATCTGCAAGCAGCTCTTCCACAATTGTTCTCTTCCTCTGTTTCTTAGGGATTCGACTATGGTAAAAGTCTATGGGAGAATCAACTACAGTCCCAACCTAGGAAACAAAAATGAAAACATTCTTACTGTACCTGAACAGCAAGATACTGATTATCTTGCCTTTTTTTTTTAAACCCCAGCAACAAGTGTAAAGACATCTACAGAGCGGATGAGAATGACAGCTGCCTAATAAAAGTGCAAAATACCAAAATAAATAAGTCACGTTTGGCATGCAGAGTCACTTTTTGTCTCCTTGCATAGTGCAGAGAGGAAGGCCTGAGCTTCAAGACTGTACAGTTTTCAATGCTGGACTGCTGTATCAACACTAATTCATAAATGAAGTCCAGTTCCTAACTTTTAAACATTTTAAACATAAGGGAAAGGAAACCTTTATGACCACCTTAAACCTCTTCCTGTTTCTCATTCTGGTGGTCTTGCTAGATGACTACAGGGCAGCTAATTAATACAAGCCCTTCATCCTGAAATGCATCACATTTTTCCAACCAGCATGTCAGTCAGCTCCCATAGTTCAGGTTAGTAGTAAAGATACACAGAGTACGTTTCAGGCAGTGAGAATAAACTCGCATGGACCTAATTATGGGGAACACTTCAGTCTAAGTTTTTCTAATTTCAAAACATACAACACCCTCCACACTTCAGAGTGAAGTGGTAGTATTTTGAGAAATGAAAACATTTCCTCAAGCATGCTAGCTGTTCAAAGTTTCTGGAGGCCTATTTTTATAGCTTCCATATGAATTTCTTTATTTATGAAAACCATTTCAAAACTGAAGCTACAAGTAACAAAAATTTCAGCTTATCACAAAAGTAGCCATCTTCCTTCAAACCCTATTAGCTAGTAAGAAAACAAAGGCCAATTATTTTCTACACACTTGTTTAGAAAGGCCAGTACTTCAAAAAAGCTAGTGAAAATATAGTCCTCCGAGGGCTCAAAATATGGATCCAGTAAGATATTTGTTCACTACTATAAGATCAGCCAAAACTAAAAACATCAAGAGCACATACACATATGTAATATAGAGTTAAACAGCTGCAAACTCCAGCCAAGTAATCAAAATATTTTAATAACTGAGATATGAAATTAAATCAACATAGAAGCTACCTACCAAATAGGCATTATTAGGTATTCTTAAACAGCTGTTCAAAACTTTAGCAGTACAATGCCACCTTCTGCTGCTTCCTTACCTGGAAGTACTTGGGCAGACCATCTCTATCATTCTTCTTATAGAAATGCTTAGGGTCCAATGAAGCTCTCATCTTCAAAACTTTAAGATCATTTTTCAGTTCACTTGTGATTTCTGGGGCTTTCATACCAAACCAGCCATCACCTGTTGTTTTCTCTCGCTCTGCCTAGGATGCAATACCAAGAACAATGAATTTGCATTCAGCACCTAGGACAGGACAGAACAGGGAACTCTTCCCTGCAAAAGATGAATAAAGCATTTAGAATCTAAGTATGCACTTTTAAAACGCGTATTTTATGACCACTGTTATAAAGGAGGTTATCAGGACTGCATCGATGCCAGATTTGTACCATATAAGCATATAATCATTCACTTCACTGTGCTGGTGACCGAAAGGATGGCTTTTCACAGGACAGCTCAAAGAAGACACTAAATTGCAGTTCATCACTCCACTTCCAGTGAGGCCTGGATATGCACACAGTCCCAGCATGCAGCTTTCTACCACAGCTTGCTTCATTATTTGAGGCATTTCCAGCTCTTCACTTACCCTGCGCTGTTTCTTCAGCTGGTGAAGCGATTCCCTGTAGGGTGGGACACATTCCTTTTTTTCAAAGTCTGGAGTTATTACACTCTTCTGCAAGAGCTGTAAGAATTTGTTTGAACATTAGAGTCACCTCACTGATGCAAATTTTACTGCTTAACTGTATTTATAGAACCCACTGAAGGAATCATGCAGAATCTTAGCAAGCATTCTAACACAATGCACGAGCAGTAGGGATCTTCAAAATACAACACTGGACAACAACAGAAAGCAGCTGACTTGCTCTAGAGGCAGCTAGACAGCAAATCCTCTGGAGTAAAGAGGGCTATCGTGGATGAGCCAAAGAAAAGAGTCTCAACAAAAATCATACATTCCCTTTACCTCAGTGGGTGCTTTTGAAATAAAACTGCTAATTCCATACTAGGGAGATTATAGATTTTTATTTACTGAAATTCATTCTGGCTATGGACTAAATATCTTGTCAGTAGACCTTAAGCTTGTGTATCATTAGGCAAAACTCCAGGTATAATCAACTTTGGTTTATTTTACAAGGTAATGCTGGAATTTGCTCTGTTTTTCAGTTTCTGAAAAGTTAGGTATATTTAAACTTTCACCATTAAACTCAAATGTAAAATCACACTTTGGTCAAAAAGAATGTAAATTCTCAATGAACCATCATAGGGATACTTCTTTAAAATCAAACAAACCAACCTTCTTAGATTAACATCTTTGTGTTACTGTATTCACAGATGACTGAATAACTGTAAACACATTACCTCGTCCTTCTTCCTCTCCTTCAGTTTTTCAATTACACTCGATCTAGGCTTCTGATTTTTTGCATCAAAACTGATATATAAACCTCCAAGCTTCTTGATATTCAAACCAGGGTCTATGCTACTAGAAAGATGTAAACTAAAGGAGAAATAGTTAATTATTAGAACACTGTAACATGCACGCAGCTAAACCTTCTACTGTTCTCTAAAGAAGATGAACAGAAAAAAATATTTGTCTTATTCTTCCCAATTAGGTTCAGTTCTGCAATGATTTTAAGTCTTGTTACCTAGAATATGTAATTTTGAAATGACAGGTGGGGGGTGATTCATGCAATTATATGAAGTAAGACTTTATTATTATAAAATACTTGTGGAATCACTGACACTAATCTGTCATACTAACTCTAATGCTGCACTCTCATTTTAGATATTATTATCTTCTGTATAGTTGAATTCTTAAATTTGCTTAACCTTGCCAGAAGAACTCATGATCAGCATCCTTCTATACACTGACAAGCTTGCTAGCTAAAGAGAGAAAAACCAAACATATTGGTGGTAAAAATACTGTAACTCTTAATGAGAAGTATGAAGAAACTAGAATTCATTGCAGGAATGTTTAAGTCCTTGTCTGTATAACCATACTAGGAATTAAGTTATTGAACTTGGATAACAAAGTGGTTGGATGGTTGCCTCCAGCAGGTTGTGGTCAATGGCTCAGAGCCCCGATGGTTCCATATTTTAGAAATTTTTCAGAGTTAGTATGTTCACATTTGTTTCATTACCTCATTCAGGCAGCCAAAGGAATGCATCCACAAACAATGCACAATGGCTGTTTTTGATGACAAGAATGTTTGAAAGCCATAAACTACAATGAAGAACGATGGTATTATCTGAAGAGGTACAACAGGTATTCACTGTAGCTTGAATGCTTCATACAAGCCCTGTAACAACTTTCTATCAAACTCTGACTGATCTTGTATAATGCTGTCACATTGAATGCTTGTCTAAGTTTTCTTAGCTAAGACTTCTGGTCTACCTGAAGGTTTTACTAGATTAAGACTTATTTATCTGAAGTAAGATGCTAAACGAGCATCATGCTTTAAACATGAAGGGATTTTAGCAGCAGCTGGACTACAAGAACTCAGGAAGTATCACTTCACCTAAATTACTCTGATTCCATGCTAGGTTTCACTTGAAGTGTCACCACCCACAGCACAGCAAGAACTGACACATAAAATTATATACAACTGTTTAAAAAGTACAATTTAATCAGATAATGTGTAAGGAATTTACTGGACCTTTTGTTATCTACATTCCAATTGGAAAAAAAAAAAAAAAAGAACAAAACTGTGACCTGAATAACCAATTCAGTCAGCCTGACCAGTTTAACCCAGTTTCACATTGTTTTTTAAGGTGAACATATACAAGGCCTCCAGATGCCAAAAAAATTTCAGAGTTCTGTTCCTACTATACACAAAACTGAAAATAATCCCAAACCCTCAATTTATGGACCACATTCATATTTTATAATATGTGCAACACCATTTTCTGCACCAACATGACATGTGTTGAGACTACTCCCTTACTTATTCCGCACTTAATGTGCATATGCTTAAATGAAATGCAGATTCTTTAGCTATTCCCAGCAAGATACTTACACGTCAACCTTATTTTTCAACAGATCATCATCTTCATCTTTTTCATCTTCATCTATCAATTCCTCTTCATCCTCTTCCAAATCTGATTCTTTACCTTTTTCACCTCCTTCATGCTTTCTTTCAGCATCACTGTCTTGGTCTACATCATCCAGATAATACTTTTGGCTGGAACTCATGCCAGGCTCAGTATCAATTACAAAAAGACCTTCAACATGCAGCGAACCATTTTTAAAAGATTTTTTGAGGGAAGGAGTTCTCTCATCTGACTTTTTAGAACGCAGATTCTCATCAACTGTATCTATGTCTGCCACATCACTATTTTCAGAGTCATCACTTTCACTGTTGCTCAGAAATAATGCAACAGAGTCGTTACCGCTGCTTGATCTTTCACTGCTGTGGGATACCTCACGTTCTTTTGTTTGGTCTTCACCCCTGTCTGCATCAATTTTGAGCATCCTGCTTTTACCAATGCTTTCAGCTGTCTGTGCAACAGCCATGTCCTTTGATGGGCTGTTCACTGCACTAGCTTGCTTACTCTTCCTAGATTTATCAGCACACATGAAAGACTGCTGTGCATTTGCTTCAGCATCTGCCCTTTTGCATTCTGCAATTTCTTTACTTTCATTTGGTGCTACTTGTCCATGGGATTCTAGAAATTGTTTAGGACTCATGCAGTCAGTCAAAGAAACAGCCACGCGCTCTAATTTTCCCTCCCTCACAAGTATTTTACTGCTATCTTCTTGTATGTGGCCACATATTGCTTCTGAATGATCTATTTCAACAGACTGTGTATTTTTTATTGTTTTTTTCACAGGTGATTTAGTGTCACTTTGTTTTGTTTTTGTAAGACGGGATGTCACATCATTTAAAACCTCCTCCTTTGTGTCTTCACTCCGGGTTGCATTAGCACATTTAGAAGCACATTTGATTTTAGGTGAATTGGGTTCTTTATTACACTCAATAAGGGTGGAAGCATCTTTGGTGTCACAGACAAGTTCTGCAGTAGGTCTAGAATCAGAAATTATTATGGGCTCAGATTTAATGGTGTCCTCAATTAAATTCTCATCTTCTGAAACAAATCTATTTTTTTCCTCAGTCTGCTTAGTATTTTCTACTCGTGATTTCATTTGCATGCTCCTAGTAATTCGTTTAGTAGTGACAGATGGTTCCACATGAGAACTTAGGCAACACGATTCTGTATCAGAAGTATCTTCACTCTGGGCTTCATGAACTGTATCTGGCCACAATTTCTTTTTGCTTTGTCTGCTCCTTGTACTTGTGGTAACACTAGGCATCTGGACACCAGAAACAGCAGAGGAACAAGACTCAGCTTCAGAGACATCATCTTCATCCAGAATCCTACTTAACTTATTTACAAAAGCCGTATTGTCATGTCTTTTTTTGTCAGCAGAATCTGGTTGATAAGGAATTACAATTTGTCGTCTTCGTGTTATTCTTACAAACAAAGGCGTCTGGAGACCAGACACAGAAGAGCAGTTTGATTCTGCTTCTGACACATCCCCATCAACTTGTGGTTCAGCAACTGATTGTGCTGACTGAACAGCTGTGTTCTCATTCCTAGAAATCTGCATCTCTGAGCAATCACTGACATCTGATTTCATTTCTGTATGTTCCAACTCTTCAAACTGACATTCCTGAATCACCTCTGGCTTACAAACTGATTTAGTTCTTCTAGTAATCCTTCTAGTCGCAGGAGTACTGATTTCAGCAGATCCCACCTAGAAAAGGAGTAAAAAAAAGTATGGTATTGACAGATAAAATAACTACATAAAAAGAATGCTATAAAAATCACTAAGAATCCTTTCAAATAAATCTGCTTAAACTGACAACATATACACGTCTCTGTGTAGCACTGTCTATGTGGAAGAAGTCTTAACAACCCATCCCTTACATATCTCTACCGTCTTTTGGTCAAGGCAGGAAAAGAAACACACACATTCTTTAAGAATACTAGATACTACCAATACCACTAAATACTATCAACTGCCAAAATGTGCCCCAAAATGGTGTCCAAAAGCAATTTTAGGTTTACGAACAAACTGGCCTCTCAGCAACCGCAAAATTAGGTGTGATCTGCTAAATATTATTTTAAGTGACAGAAATGCTAAAACACCCGTGAGCAAAGGAAAAAAAGCCTACCTTTAACTCGCAACGCTAAAGGGCCTACCGACCTCCGGCGGCTGCTCTCCTACCGCGGGGCCGGCTGCGGCACGGGCACGGCGGGCGGGCGCACAGACACCGCCACCGCCACCGCCACC
>VYZQ01007015.1:44295-61481 GCA_013400655.1 Mystacornis crossleyi | reverse complement strand
AAAAAAAAAAAAAAAAAAGCCCAACCAAAAGACAACTTGCCAGGCTGAAGATGGTGGAGATTTACATTAAACCAGACACAGGCAGGTTCACTCAGGAAGTCTGACCATCCCGTTTTCTGACAGTTGCATTTCCTCGGCTCCTTTCCGTCCTCCTCTTTTTTTTTTTTTTTTTAATTTTTTTTTATTAGCCTTGCTCCGGTTTTATCAAGGATTATGTAGTTGGCAGGAGGAGAGCGAGAGAGTGGAAAGAGAGGGCTCGGGTGCTTTTGGGGTGGCTGCTGTGAGCGTGTTTTTTTTTTTTTTTTTTTTTTTTTTTTTTGGTGTTTTTTTTTTTTAATCNTTTTTCAATCGTGTTTCCCCTGGATTTGCAGTGGCTCGATCCTTAGGAGCGGTGGTGGAGTGTTTAAAAAGATCATATGTAGCATTATATTTTTAGTTTGGTGGTGGATGGATGCAAGAGGTAGTGAGAAGCCTTTGCAGCCCTGCCTGTTGTTGGTTAGATTGAGGCAGAGACTTGGCTGCGATTGGGACGCGACTGTGACATGGGCATCGATCGCTTCCATTGAGAGCAATGCAAAAACACAGCCTGGGTATGTAACACTCTCAGTGCCATCAACACTTGTTTTACTTTATATTTACTGGCAAAACTGACAGAACGATCCGGAGTGCTTTTCTTTGAAATAAGGAATACAAACATTTGGATGGGAAGGTGCACAAAGAAGATCGTGGAAATAAACGGGGGGTTGAAGGCTGGGGGGTGTGGGGGGGAAGAGCCTTAATCATCATTGCTCCACTTCCTATTCAACTGCTTGTATTTAAGGAGTTTCTGTCTTATTCTCGACTGGGGGATCCTACTAAACTGGTTGAAATGAAAAAAATCAGACTATCAACCTTGAGGGAATATCTGCTAGTTTTCAGGGTTTGCGGTTTCAGCCTGTAGGAAGGCACACAAAATAAAAGATGGCTAGCCAGCTGTTTTAACCTCTTGCACCTGGCTCCAGAGCTGAGGCTCACCAGGATTATTCAGTTATTCGTGTTATCTGTGCTTGAATATTTATAGTGTACGATCTAGAGATCCACACAGTGCATTGTAGCATCTCTTTATCCTTTAGTCGTGGGCTTTTTGGACTTTGCCAACATAAACATGTATTCAATAGTTTTCATTTTTATGATAATGAACTTAGAGGGTCAATGAAATATAGAGGGAAAAGTCGTAAATCTGCAAAAGTGAAACCTACCCAAGGAACAAAGAAAGGTCAGGTAAACCATCTGTGTAAGTCAGAGTAATAGTACCTGCTGTTTGGTTTATGCAGTGGTACTGCTTTATTATTCTCTAAAATGGAACTTATCCGCTAGATCAAGTTAAAACTAAAGGAAAGCTGTAGAGATAGCAAATGACATTGCGTGCATCTTTCAGAGTAGGGTGACAGATATGTTCCTTGATTTTTGAATAGTTTAGGTTTATTTGTGGAGATAGTGCACCATCAAAGAACATATAAAGGGGGCTGAGAAAAATCACTGTTTAATATTGCAGAATTTACTGCTTCCATCCTGACCATGAGCCTAAATTTACACAATGAAATTTGATTATCTCTAATAACAATATTAGATCCTGCGCTGGATGGATGAGAATTGAGGTGGTTTTGTTGATTGCAAGGGTTTAATGTTGCATTTCAGAATCTGATGTGGTTTAGCCTCCCTTCCATTAACTGGAAAACCCCTGAGGTTTTACAATTATTTCTTAAAGATAATACATTTAAGATTGCATTGGTAGGCTGAAGAAAAGTCATAAAGGCAAGAAGGGAAGCCCTTAATAACTCTTGAGATTCAGACATGTTCAGCAGTTAGATTGGCTCTGACTTCACCAAGGGTCGACAATGTGTCATTTCCATGAAGCCAAATTGCCCTCTGCCTATATGATATTAATGTGCAAATCAATATTTCAGGGATTAAATTTCCCTTCTTCATTTTTTATGGTTTCTACCTCAATAAGTCTCAAGTCTATTAGAAGAGGCTGGATGATTTAAAATCTTTCACTGCAGAATGGCTTGTCGTAGCCTTGTTTCACAGACCGTTTTTTGGATTTTCGTTATAAAAGACTAAAGGCATTCCAAAGAAGTTGATAGTCAATATAGGGACATGCTCACTGTTGTAAAGCCCTTGTTCGATTAAGAGCTAAAAAGGTATTGAAAATATAATATATATGCTTATATAATATATATACATTCTACTGCTTTAAAAATATTGTGTTAATCACCTATTGATTTATTTCAAAATCAATTGAAGCGCCTTTCTTATTAGTGATTTGTTCAGCATTCTTCAGCCTTGTTGTTAATTTTCTTAAGCAGCATGCATGAATTAATCTGCTGGTAGAATGTGTTATGGTGTTTTTTTGAAGCATATTTAAAACCAGGTGTTTTTACCTATTTAAGCTAAGTGGTGTGAACAGTTTAGTGTTGTGGGGGAACCAGGACACTTCGAATTCAGCATTGTTTTAATGAAACTAAGGGGCGTTTTGTAAATATTTTATGATTTCTGCTCGTATGCTTATCAGTAATGTTTATTGAGAGTTTCCATTGAATATTCAGGATCAGTTAAAAATTAAAATGGAGCTATCTGATCTGGAAGGAAACAATACATGATAGAAAATTTAAGTCAAAGTATGAGGTTGTGACTTTATCACATAACCTTGGGAAGGCCCTACTGTCTATCATTTAGTGTTGTTTTATAGTCTTAGACCATCTGGACTAGGTTCCGCACAGCTGCATGAATTTCATATGTGATAGAACATTTTTTCCATTCAGTGTGAAATGTTCCTTCCTAAAAACGTACACCAGGCTCGCTTAATTTAGTCTGCTAAAAGAAATGCACATGAAAAAGGACAAAAGGCTCTTTAATCTCTGCAAGCTGTTTGTTTTTCTTCAAGATTCCTGTCTGTTTGGGTTTGAAAAGTCATGTTTATTGAGCAGATGATTCTGAGGTGTGACATTAAGATAATATATGATTTTTGTGCTAGTTTCTGCTCTCCTAGTTAATTTGCAGATCTACTTTTTATGCCTGTCAAAACACAGTTAATCTATTCTTATTTACAATTAATCTCAATAAAATTAATCTTAACTATGCCTTAGTCAGTAGCTTAAAATATCTAATTATATTCAATTAACTGCTGTCATAGTAATTAACACTGCTTAATTGCCTCTGCATATATTTATGTAAAGCTCATTAGTTACTGCTTGCTCTTTTTTTCCTTTTCTCCTTCCCATTTTTGTGGATCTGAGAGCACTGACATAAAATCCAGTCTAGTTTTTGACAATTCGGGTCTTGAAGACCTGTGACAATGGCAATCCATGTGTTTGTGACCTGTTAGGTGGGTAAATATTTGTGTTTTCATATGCAAAAAGGGCACCAGAGCTGGGTGTCTAAAGAACTTCCAATCCAGCTCCCTCCACCCTTCTGCCTTTCTCCTACCCCACCACATACAAAAATGTTTTCTAGCCTGTTGATAGAAATACGAGAAGCCAGGTTAAGCTTTGTGTTTATAAATGAAGAGCTTTTCTGCATCTGCCTTGGGGCTGTACCCAGAAGGCAGAGCTTTGCTGCTCCAAATTCATTCAGAGGGTTAAAGACTTGGCCAAGGTTCAAACTGAGAAGCGCCCAGGGAAAGTGCATGTGAATATGTACAAGTTTCATGTAATTAGTGCTTAATTATATTAACATATGCAAATTGTCAACTTAGGAGCTTGTTGAGCTGGCAAAGATCAGCCAGGCACAATTGCTGTATTGTTCTGAAACAATAATGGATTTCAAGTTGGATTGTGAAAACACATAACTAGCTATCTAATTTAACTCATACCATGGTGAAATTTCATTAGTCTCCATGGAGACTGGTTTAATTGTGCTGACTAATGTTCTGGGCTGCAGAGTGTCCTAAAAAGAAAGCGTTGTTTGCCTAATCCACCTTACAATGACACTTGTTTGTACATGTTTCCCTTGTGTGAGAATTTGCATATGCAAATAAATAGTTTCTCTGCCCCATTTGTCATGGCTGTTCATTACCCATGAAGAGGACATTGTTACTAGGCTGTTACTGAGTCTCCCAAGACAGGATAGTGTCAACCAGTCCAGCCACATTCTTTCATAATTTGTTTCTGATTAATAGACCAGAGTGAGGCTCATTCTATTCAGGCCTCTGCAAAGGGAAGGTCAGTTCTGTCACTGAAAAGAGTTTCCGCAGCAACTGAAGTTTTTTTCTCTCCCTCTCCCTCCCCCCTCCTGCTTTGGCTAAAATAATCATATTTAAAATAATGTATTCTTGCTCTAAGGAATACCACCACTAATAATCTCTAGTTTCCTAAAGTAAAAGATAGGAAAATAAAGGAGATTCTGGTATTGGAATATTAATCCTGTTTTTGACAGAAAGGTAAACTGATATAATTGCTTTTCAGTCGAAGGAATGGGGGTTTATACAAGTGTGAAAGCATCGGAAAAGGATTAGCATTTTTTTGCATAATGAAAAGCTCTGTTGAATAGGGCAGTGAATGGTTGACTGAATGACTGAGATGAAAGGAAGATGAAAATGCAGGCTCCTCTTTCTTTATGCCTATGTTCAGCTCTCCCTAAAGTTATGTTTGTCCATGACTTGAGAAAACAAGCAGAAGCTCAGGTTTTAGCAAATTGCTAAGATGCCCCGAATTTACATCATCATGTGAAGTAACACGTACGAGGGTAGTGCAGCGAAAGGCTGAGAAACACAGGTTTTTATGGAGGGGAGCACCAGGAGCATGACAGGCAAACCAAATATTGACTGTTGGGTATCAAGGATTCCCAGCACTTTGCTTGGGGGAAAGAAAGAGGGAGGACAGGGGCCGGCAGGGAGGGAAGGAGCTGCTTTAAAAGTTGCCAATGGAAATTATGCATCAACACATAATAATCTAATAAAAGTTTGGTATTCAAGGAAGCAGGGTTTAGTCAATATCTGTTTTAATTATTAAACTGTTTCTCCTTTGGAAAAAGTTATGAATTCTGACTCAGTGCTAAGTGTTTAAGTGGTACAGGAGCCTTGCTGGGGAAAAAATTACTCTCTTAGCTCGCCTTTGAAAACAGAGGGAGCTTGAAGAAATAGCAATTGATACATGCACATAAGGAGTGGGGTGTTCAGCGTGGCTGTGTCAGCGAACGCAGGTTGTTTGAAACATTTGGATTCCCGTAGATTCAGGTGGTGAGAAGGGCCCTGGCCTGCTCCTGCAATCAGGGCTGGCCCCCTTCGTCTCCAGCCAGCGCAGGATCAGGCCCCCAGCCAGGGCTGCAAGTGGTTAGCTGTTGACAATGTGATCAGTGCTTCTAATTATGTTCTCTCAACAGTAATTAGGGCAGTTAAAATACCATAAGTGTTGAGCCACTTTTGAAAGTGGGAAGTGGTTCTTTTGTACGTATGTAAATCAAATGCAGTGTGAATAATTATTTGTATGTGTGCATATTAAATAGGCTCTCTTTTTTATCAGGTCAACATAATTACTGATTTAGAGCTACTGTGTAAAACTCTTGGTGGTCAGACTAAATATTAACTTGTTGGGGGGATTTTTTCCAGTTTGCAGAACGTTTATTTGTAAATGCTTGTTATTTCAGTATTGGGCTTGATCTGATAATATTGAAACACTGGAGATGCTTCTAAGAAATTAGGATCGCTTATGGATAAATGAACCAAAACTGTGAATGCAGAAACTGCTTGGAAAGAATAGTCACAAAAATTCTCTTTTTTCAAGCAAAGATAAAGACCTTCTGGGGATTTTAGAATGTTTTGCTGCTTACTTTATGAAATTCCTTAAAACTTCCTCAAAAGGAATATGCTTAGGGTATATCTTTCATTCTGGGAAGAAATTATTAGTGTATTTCCATAAGAAAAATGTGTTAATTAAAAAAAAATTAATTTATAGTTTAAAATATTGTTAACCAAGCACCATGTGTTGTCTCTGGCAAAGTTCCAGCCACTGTAGAACTGGATAACACATGGGTTAATAATAACTTATGTGATGTCTGCATTCTTACTGAATGGGCAGAAACCCAGCACACTGAGATTCTGGGATTCAAGGTTTTAAAGAATAAGATGTAACACAAAATACATTTATGCGAACAGATACACAAATAGGAGAAACTAAGACATGTATGAGTTCCTTTTACCGAATAGGTATAACAGACTTAGCAGGTTTTGTTTGGTAGTTGTTGAGATTTGTTGTTGTTTTTGAAAGAGTTAATAAACACATTTATTGATAGCAGGATTTTTCAGACCTGTAGAGATAAACTTGTTTTGCATAAATAAAAGCAGGAAGTTTAGTCTATAATACGTGTCACTCTATTCCTTTTTAATAGTGACTCTATAGTGGTTTTATGCCAGTATTTTCATTATTATTGCGACTTTTGCCATGTTCCACACTAACCAGAAAAGTTTGCACCAGACTGAAATATGGCAGAGTTGTTGAGGAATTACATTTTCTGGTTAAAGAAAAAATATTCTGAGGAATGGTTTAACTAAGTTATATGGTCAAAATAAAAGTTTGCCGTATCAAGACACTCTGTTTTGTGTTCACATTACTCACAATCAGCTTTCATTTAAAAGAAAGAAAAAGGAGAGATATATATTTAGATTTTAATTTGTCTGAATTATATTTTATTTGCTGTTTGTATTTTTGAGGAAAAAAAAAAATTAAAGAAATACACATAAACTGGGATCTCTTTACAGACAAATCTAGCAGACTGTTAGTACTCACAGTGATCTGATCAATTATCCCAGATCCTAAGGAGGTGTTATAGTCCTTCAGGTCAATAGTTCACAAACTAAAGACTGTATATACATGAAAGACCACAGTGACTCTGAAAACAAACATTTGCCATATAGGCTGCAGCAGTGTCTGCAGAACAAGAGATGTGCACTCTAGATATACATTTAAAACTGTATTTAAATAGACAAACATTCTGTTTCTGCAACAAAGAAATCCATACAAAAGACTTGTCTTGATGTGTGCCTATGACACATAAAATCAAAAGAACTAGATTCTTCCCGTTCACCCCAAACTAAATTAACAGTTACTGCCCTGAAATTAGAGGAATAACATGGGTATAAAACTGGCAAGACAGATAGTTTTGATATTAGCTGAAGAAGAATCAGGCCTATAGTTACCACTTGACAACAATCCCATAAAATCAAATTCAAAAGGTTTCATCTCCTCTTCTTGTACTACCATTTGCATTTTTAAGGAAGGCACCAGAGGGTCTGTAAGTAAGAGTTTTTCCAGAGAGGCTGAGGAGGTCACTTCTCTTCCTTTTACCGGGTAACAGCAGAGCTGAGGGTCTGTGAGAGGCGGCTGCTGAAGGCTTGCTCCTCCCTGTTTTGACACTGAGGCTGCCGTATAAATTCACCTCATGTGAGATGACAAGGCACCTGTCACTGGTAGTGCTCCAGTATTTGGGGCACTGGTGGAAACCTGGAGTAATCCCACTTGTTTTCCACACTTGTTTCAGAAAATGGTAGTGTAACAGATAAGAATAATCTCTTTTTCATGGCAAAAACATTACTGCTGTCTATCTGTTGGGGACGGTCCTTTGATTTTTGGCATTCAGAGGACCAGAGCTTTCATAATAAGAGTGGGGAAAAAGTTATCCTTAGATTTGCCAGGTGTTACACGACGTTTTCAAATGCTGGTGGTTTGCCTGTTTGAGAAACCATGATTGTCCACTTCTAATTAAGATTCTCCTTGTTTACCACCTAACTCTTCCCATGCCTTCCTTACTCCAGAAAATAAGGTTCTGAGTGAAGAGTAGCGCATTAGGCAGGGAACTTATTCCCGTGGGTTTCACTCAGGTCCTTTTCTATTTTTTTTTTTAATTGAAATATGGTTATTGATTTTGTTTATGGCACCAAGGGTTTAAATTAAAGAAAATATAGCATTTCTAAAATTAATTATTTAGTTATATATGTCACCCCTCAATCTCTCAGTTCCTCTGAGTTTTCACCAACTGTTCACAAAAAACCCCCTTTTATTTGCCATTGCAGTGCAGTCATCTCTGGGGTGGGAAGTGCCACCCCATGTACACAAAACCACGAGCCACTCTGCTAAAACTAAGCAACGTGCTTTGGGACTTTTTCCAGCAGGAGCAACTGATTTCTGTAGGGAAGGAAAATATGATTTCTCACCAAGTCGTAAGCCAGTGCACTGGGACAGACATTTCAGTTCCAGTGAAAAGCATCACTGGAGTTTTAAGTCCTAACTGGTCGGGCCTGTGGATTTCTCTCTCGCTTGACGGGTGGTTTCCCCAGTATTTTTGCAGTTTCCAGTTTTGACTGAGGGCCTGTTCCAAAGTCCAGTGCCGCCTCATCGATTTCCCCAGGTTTGGATCAGGTCCTTGCGAAGAAGAGCGTCATCTGCTGAGGCACCCGTCGCAATTCCAGCAGCGGCAGGTCAGTGCTGCCAGGCAGCCGCCCCCTGGCCCCGAGGGGAACGCTCACTGAAATCACAGCTTTTTCCCGAGTGGGTGGAAAGGCAACAAGAGACAGCAGAGTAAAAAAATGTTAGTATTTAAATATAGCAGAAACTGGGAGCCTGACAATAACTCAGCTACTAGAGTCAATTCAGCCATCTGGAGATGGTGACATGTCAAAAAGGGGAGGCGGGGGAAGAAGAGGCGTTGTGAGGGAAAGAGAGTCCTTAAAAATGAAGGATTTCATTCCATGTTGAAATCTATTCTTCATGCAGGATACAGCTTTAATGTTGAACAGCATAGGTCTCTGAGTGGTTTTCTGCATCAAAGACATACATACTGAAACACCTAGTGTCACGACAGAGCTGTATTCTAATGTTCGAGACCGGATTTGTTTGGCCCAGCACAGAGTTTACAGTTGAAATCAGTTTGATTTTCAATGCTAGTATTATTTAAAAATAGATTTTGAGGCTGTTTGAATTTTTAAAACACAGTCAGTGGTTATGATTTATAAACATTCCTGATTTCAGCTGTAGCTGTACAGAAGGGTTGAATCTGCTCTCAGCATATTTTTTACAGGATTTTAATAATTGGAGGCAAATATACTGCATATCTTTTAGGTTCATTTAAAAATCTATGCAATTTAAACAAATGCTGAATTGTGCAATGGTTTGTCTGGGAATTACTTAGGCTGCACAGCATAATAATATTTTATTAGCTGTCATTTGTTTTCAAGGAAGAAAATGGTGATTTTTATGTTGTGTGTTATGTGAAAACTTGGCACTGAAACAGGACAGTCCCCAAATGTGAATTTCTTAAAAGGTGGGACAGTAGTTGCCCAAAAGGTGAAGACTTGAGAAAACTGGGGTAGGTAATTTCTTTCCTGAAATGAAGCAGGGTACAGATTAGGAGCCATTAAGGTTTGCCAGGAGTTGCTGGTCATAGAAGCCTGTTTAAGTGCTCACTGTCAACAAGGAAATCATGGGCAGCACTTAAAGTGGCTCACCTCTGATTTATTCATAAACCTCACACGAGCACTTCGCTTTGTTCTTGCTCTGGTAAGGGGGAACTGATGCCAATAAGAACAGGAATAAAGAGCTTCTTGCATGGTCCAGAAGTGAATAGCACTTTATCTCAAAGCATGACCTCCATTCCCAAGATCTGTTGTGTTACAGTTGACTCCGCTAGATGTGTATTCTCAGATGAATTGCTAGAATACGTTACAACAAATATATACTTTGTAAACCCTCTAGATGTAACAAGAACCGTGTAACTGGAACTTAGGTTCTAACTTGACAGAAAGGTTGTGGTATTCATAGGGAGCTGAGCGATTTCCGTTTCAGACAGTGCTTTATGTTGGTGTTTTTAATGTGAGTCAGAAAACAGTGTGATTATGTGGCTGTGATTCAAATGAAAATTTTATATTCTTTAAGGGATTTATTTGAGAAACATATTTTGATAAGAGCAGACACACAGAATGTGAAGTGATTCAGAGACTAAAAAGGAAAAAAAGTTGACTTTGTTTTTAGACATATTTGATGGCTGCTGCTATATTTTTGTTTCTCTAAAAAAGGCAAAGTAGTGCTCACAGTCCGCAGTGGGGGAAGGGACCTTTCGAAGACGGTCAACTGCCATGTTTGCACTGGGGCAGAGGTTGAGTACAGTTACTTAAATCCCCAGAGAAACATTTAGTTAACGCTAGACTCTCTCTGATCCCATCCGAGTCTGGTTTTCTTTCCTGCTTTTTAATGAAGTTTGTTTGTTGCTATGTTTAGGTTATGTTTTTAAACTGACTTGCATTTTCACAACAGATTTGACCAAAAGAGTCATAATGGAAGACAGTGATGAGAGTTAATGATACGTCTTTGATAAAGCGGTCCTCGTGTGCAATCTGATCACAGCCATCAGCTCATTTGTCATGGCTGAAGTGAAAATGTCAGGACCAATGAGTGTATCAGTGCTGAAGGGGGCGAAAGGGCTTTTGGAGACACTTTTGTGCTGGGAGTGGGCCATAGCTTAGATGCAGCTCTAGGGAAATACTGGGATTAGCCAACTCTGTGCACAAATCCCTAGCATAACAGAATTAGTTGGGAAAATGAGGTTTGTTAGGGAAAAAAAATCTGTAGAACTGCTCTAGGCTTCAGCCCAGGAACTATGAAAAGCAGTAAAGCATTTTATTAAAATAATTTTAGCAATGTGAACGTGCGCACATTCCAATGAAAATCACAACTGATAGCCAACATACTAACAAAACCTGTCTTAATGCATTTTGCATATGTACGTGGGTTTTCTTCTAAAATTAAAAAAAAAAGGTGCATTAAAAAAATGGTGTTTACAATCTTAAAAGAAGGTTTGCTGAATTTGACACAGTCCAAATTATTGCCACATTTAAATACGAACTGATGCTGATGATCTTTTTGCATGGGTTAGTTTAAATAAAATATAAGGATAGTCTCCCTGCTGTAGACACTTCTTTACTCAGGGGGTAATTCATAATATAAAAACATACTGATTGCCAAACTGGGATTCTGTGGTGGCCAGCCTTTTCTCTCTTTGACTTGTCTGTGCAAAATGCTTCTGAAGAATATCGCAGTAGGCAGATGTGGATAACCTATTGTATATGCCTGCCTTGGCAAGATTGCAATGCAAATTTTTTAGACCTCTGAAAAACAAGATTTAATATCCCTTACAATTTATATTTTTGTTTTTGTTTTGTTCACATTCATTACAATAGCACTGGATAATTTTGGCAGCCAGTTTCCATTCTTTTTTTTTAACCTTGGTAAATTCACGATTTCAGTGGTATCCTTCAGCAGTGACTCCCCACTGTCTAACCCCTTTGCTCCTCTCATCATCAGGTTTTAATTTGTCACAGCTTAGCTTTCTTGGAAACCTGCTACTTGTCTTCTGGAAAGCTTTGTCTTGCTTCCTGTTACATACCTAGGAAGAGCGGGGTGCTTTTCCCACTGCGTTGTCCATAAAAATGCTGAAGAGATCTTGATTTCTTTGAGGTGGGGATCCTAGTTGCCAGACCTATTCAGCTGATGAGGAACAGTGTAGGTGCTTACAGGTAATCCCATGAGCTGCACTATGCCAGCCCCAGAGGAGTGAGTGGGAGTGAGTTATTCCATCTCCAGTGCGTGGAGGAGTTACTGATAATTGTCTGGATACTGGATGTATGTAGCTAATTGTTGGGCTACACCAGTTAATAATGGCTATTTACCTGCTTTGCTGTATGTCCCGTGTGTTCGATACAGCAGAACTGGGGGTGTTTTAACTTCCCACATTCATGCTGAGGACGTTCAGCAGGCTGTCAGCACTGGGCTGAGAGCAGTTTTTCCTTTGTTTGGTGTTGCTATTAAAGGTGCTGCTGCAAGTTTATCATCTTTCCTTTGGTTTTAATGGGAGACTGAGAAAAAAATTGTTACCACCTCTGTTGTATCACTGATCTGGTAGCTGCCACCATTCCACAAGGCCTTCGAACGGGAGCAGCGTGTGGCAGTGGCAGCGGCAGCACCGGCGCTCGCTGTGCTCGGGATTATTCGCGCGTCTGCGTTGCTACTGTGTGATGCACAGCGTTTGCCCATGGTGGAAATCTCTCACTTCCTTTTTCTTTCCCAAAACTTGGGCATAAGTTTGGGAGCAGGCAGAACTAGCTCACATGTTGATTGGAGGGGATGGAGAGGAGAGGATGTGTGGCAGAGCCTTAGGCTGTGGCTCAGGTACCAGGCAATTTCCTCTGGTAAGGCCAGGCTTCCTCGCAGCAGGCTTGCAGCTAGCATGTGAAACCAGCTCTTGTGGTCATGGGCTTCGGGCCCGGGGTCCTTCTGGGCCTTCTCATGCTGTGAATGTGGCCACAGGGATTAAAGATACCATGTAACCTTGAGTCTGGCATAAAAATGTGTAGTAAAGCTGCAGCCACCAGTCTTTAAACCCCAAACACTTCTCTGTTTATGTGTGTCAGTGTGAGTGGCAGCAGTGAAGTAATTTATTTAATCTAACTAGTACTTATCTTTGTTAGGAGTCACCTGCAGATTTCTTCCATTTCATGTACAGTGGATTGTCCTTTTTCAGATAATGTGCTTGTACAACCTTTTTTTTTTTTTGTTTAATTCTATTGATTTACAATATTGAAGTGATATATCTGATACCTGTTTCCTGCACTTTGTACATAGTCAAAGAAGCTGATGGGATTCTTCCCTCCCTTCCACAAGCCTTTAGCTGTTTTAAATGTATAATTATAATTGCATGTCATTTGATAGCTGCACTAATTGCTGCCAACCATTGTCTGTTTGCACTTAATGCTGAAACCTGATCAACATCCTGCTTTGGTTGATGTTTGGTGGTAAACTTTAATTAACTCTTATTGCATTGAAGAAGAGCTCAGTCTCTGTGCTAACTAATCATTTACCTTCATTATGTCCTGACAGCTCCACTTGTTCCTGGTACTAATAGATACACCAGTCAGTAAATAAACCTGCAAACCTTCATGCCTTGAAGTTGTTCCTCATTGATATTTTGTTGCTTAAAGTATAATGGCGTAAAGATAATTATTTCAGTTAGTTTTGTATCTCTCCTTTTCCAGACACTGATCTCAAATTGCCTTTTTCATGCCAGACAATATAATTTTAATAGTAACTTTAGATTTAAGATAACATTATTCCTCCAGCATGGTTCCTATATACATGCATCTTTTGAATCAATACAATTAAGCTTGTCTCCTGTTGGAATTCTTGTAATTATTTTTCTTGAAATACTTTTCCTGTAATGATATTGAAGTTAAAGTAATCAGGTTACTGGCAGATCATGTAAAATTCAACTCAAAATTGCTGGCTGCTTGATTTTAATTTGTCTGACATCAAGTTTGTTTGAAAAGGGATAATATGTGGTTAAACCAAGGAGCTTATAATTATGGTTGACATTTGTTTGTTTATAATGAAATCTAATTAAAGTTCATACATTTTAAAACACCAAAGTTAATTACTGAATTGCTCACTTCACTTATGCACAGCAGTCAAATTAACTTGCAGAACAAAAAAATGACAAAAGACTTTGCATAATAAAAACAAAATGCCCAGCTGATCTTGGCAATACAAAACAAATTTGCCATGATAATATTCTAGGAAAAAATTGCTTTATTAATAACTAAACTGTTTAAAAAACATCCTGTATTTTCACTGACCAGGCTGACTTTAATACAGAGTAATATTTAAATGTTTAACATGATTTACAATACCACAGCTTTTTTTTTTTTCATTCCAGATGCATAATTAGAAGAGTCTTGCAGTCTTGTAAATCTGCTCAAAAGCAAGATTCTTTATATTTTTTCCTTGAGAGTCTTTCTGAACTTATCTGGAGTTGTAGTATCTCCCTGAGACCTGGAGTGTTTGCTTGACGACCTGCCTCGTGGTAACTTTTAGAAAGATAATTGCAGCATTTTTAGCATGCAAGCAAAAAAGTTGTTTATTTCACAGTTTGTTTGGAGTCAACAGGAGTTTAGGTGAATACTATAGAGCCACTCTGACTCCCTAGTCATTATTTGTTACTTTTGCAATCCATTCTTACCTTCCGAATATGCTGACAGAGGGCACATCGACTTCAGTAAAATCACAAAGCTTGTGATAATTCACACTTTAGAAGATTATACTGCTCTATTTCATACCATTAAAGTATTTTTAGTATACTTACTTATGTTAATATTACACTTCTGTTAAATTAGACCTAAGTTTAATGAAGCAAAAATCTACATTTCTGTAATTTTTTCTTAAGAGCTGTGAATGCAAATGGTATCTTTCATAGTGTGTGAGAACAGGTGATGGATCCAGGCAGCATTATTTTTCATGAAAATAATTAGAATTAATTTCTAGCTGCTTTTATTTAATTTAGTTCCACGTGAGTTTAAAATAACATCTAATGTAAACTAACTTTGGTCAGAGTTAAAGATATTAAATGGTGAAGGCTTTACAGATTGGAAGTATTGACATATGAATAAACACAGTAAATATGATTTATTAATTCCTAAAATGATTGATGTAGTGAAGTTCTTTAAAGGAAAAAGGAATATGGATTCAATAGCTAAGCTTTGTATTTAGGGGATTATTAACTTGAACTTCCAGATTTAATAGGGGTTTGGGGAGTGAAAAGGGAAAGCATGGGGGCTCTTTCCATTAATGGCATGCTTGTAAAATTGAGTGTAATTTACATAACCTTTCGTAGTGTATATTGTATGTGTTATAATACAGGATCTGATTGATTTGTAGATTAATATTTATTTAGTAAAAGAAAATCAAAGGGATTAAGCAGTCATCATTTTAACTCTAATCCTACTTTGCATAGATGAGACAAAGGGAGGTGATTAATGCTGTAATGTTCACTGGGTCACTATCATTCAGATGCACCTTTCTCCATTAAGAAAGGCAAAAAGTTGGTGCTTTCTCCTGGTATTGGCAAACAAGAGTTTTCTAGCAATACTTTACCTGATTAGGCCATTCTTCATCACTAATGAAGTAATCACTACAGAACCTGTGTCAGGTGGAGTAATAGAAATATGGTATGAAAGCGAGAATTAGAAGGATAATTACAGTTCATGTTCTTGTCTCACACCAGTGTGAGCTATTAATATTCAGTTAGAACAAATACATGCGAACTAGGGTGGCTGGAAAAAAAAGGAAGCCAAATTTGTTTGCAGAAGCAGCCTAAGACACAGGCCTATCTTGCATAATGATTACAACATTTTCCTAAAACAACGAAACCAAACAACAACAAAAGAAACATATTGCACAGTAGCTTTGTCAAGCTGGGATTGCTGATCTTGCTTTTAAAAGGAGAACAGCTGCAGTGGTTTCATTAAAGCTGTGGAAAGAAGACAGGAGAGTAATGCAACAGTTCTTCACCATTACAATTAAATTAAAAATTCCAAAGCCTATAATAGCGTTATGGCCATTGTGTACACTTTCCCGTTGCTCCTTAGGATAGAAAACAAAGAGGCAAATCCTATCCTGACAGTGAAGGAGAGCTGATCAGCCTCAGGAGATTTCATTGTAAGAGTTTAAAAATCAGCTGGAATGATGTTTGGTATTAGCCTTTGTGGATGAGAGGAACATGAGAGAAAATAATCGAGTTGAACAGTACACTCAAGTTTGTCTTTTGCAAACTTTTCCATCCCCCCTCTTGTCCTTTCAGTGTACTGTTTTAGATGCATAATATATTTCGTTACATCCCTCTATTCAAACTTAATTACCTTCTCCCCTTTGTCGTGACATGGGCGGAAAGTTTTTGCCGTGTCAGGAGAGGTCGTCACACATTCTTTTGCAGTTCTCTTCATTAATTCCTTCTTGCAGAAGCATTTTCTATCGTGCTGGGAAGGTAGAAGGGTGTAATAGAAGAGCCCTGAAACATCAGCAGGAAGCTCTAAGCTGGTTAATGCAGTATAATTGTCTGGACATAGACTGGTCTTTGTTTGTGTGGTTCACTTCGAATCAGCTGTAATTAACTCCAGAGTGTTTCCAGATTGCCAGCAAAGAAAAATTACAGCTTTTCTGTTTTAAATTGGAAAGCTCACAAAGACATTAACTATGCAGATTGCTTTTACTTTGATATATTTCTATCCCATAAGAAAAAGCTTATTTGGCTCTTTTTTCCCCCTCCACCCAAAATGTGCTTTTGTTAAGTTATTTGATATAAGATCTATGAGAGTTTAATGGCTACTTAATAGTTCAGTCTGAAAAATATTTTTCTTCATATCATCAACCACTCTAACACTTTCATTTGTCTCAAGCTATTGTTTCTTAGAATGTTTTTTGTTTGCTTGGGGAGAAGGGGACTGGTGTGTTTGTTTTTCGCTACTACACTGGGCCCAAGTCTCTGATAAATGTCTAGATGGCTTTCTGTACAGGAAGATAAACTGCTGTGTATCTTTTGCACCGAACAGGCTGAAATGAAAGACACCTCTGCGTTACAGTGACCCACCTTCTCCTTCCTGTCAGCTTTAAGGTTCAGGAAAAGAAAATATCCATAGTAATTAGAGGACAGGTAGCTTACCTGTATTTGGATATTTCAAACAAGTGATTGTGGGAAAATGGGCAATTTAAAATCTGTTCCACTCTTGGTCAGCTAAGTGCCTACCACTCCCTGTTAAAAGGTACTGTGTACAGTAGTTTATAATTATGGATTGCAGCATGGGCTAAAACGAGAAGCAGTGTGAGCAAGTTTCTAGCTAATGCATGTAATAATACAGCACTATACACAAAGGATCTGTCAGCAATTGATGCAAAAAAGTCCAACCAAAATCTTTTTTTTTCTTCTTTCTTCTGAATTTAACAATAAGGAATTTAAGCCTCAATGTGGCTTTAGCAACCAAAGAAAAGAAGCTCTTGGTGTCTGCATAATACCACTTTGATGGATTTTTTCATCAGTCCTCTGTACGTGGCAACAAATAAACAAGTATAATTATACTTGTGAAGGCCTATTCATTGCTTTGTCAGGATTAGATATATGTGCAGTTTTCACACTGAGCCTCTCTTTTGTCTTTGCCTAACTCACTATGACATATTGATAGAGGATTTGGTATGGGGAAAAGGCCACAGCAGAGACAGTGATGACCTTTTGGAAACTTGATATAATTCAGGGATTTTTATTTATTTTCTTTTTCCTTTCCTTTTCTTTTCTTCTTTTTCTTTTTTTTTTTTTTTTTTGGCAAAAGCTTTCTTTCAACC
>VYZQ01007009.1:16127-31432 GCA_013400655.1 Mystacornis crossleyi | reverse complement strand
AGGATTACCCGCAGGGATTACAAGGGATACTTCTTTTGAGCTTATTAAACAAAAAGGGGAAATTGTGGATACAGAAAATGCTGCTTGCAAGAACTTTTCTTGCTTCTCTCTGGTCCTGTGGGAGAGAAAAACCTCTCATGAGGGCTATCAGTAGAGTTAGTAAACTATGGACACCTGTAACCTTGTTAAGAATTGTTTGTAGTACAGTAGAGAAATATTTTGACAATAGGACGTTAGCCAATGACCCCCAAGAAGGTAGCTGATCCTTTGACCAATGAGACTATGAAGAAAAAGATATAAGTGAGTTTTGAAATAATTAAATAAATCACTATTGCTGCACCATTCCTGCCTGCGGGATCTCTCTCTTCTCCCTCCTACTACTGTGACAACAGTAGTAGTAGTGACAACACTGTCCTTGTATTTTGCAGTAGATTTCTCTTCTCACAAGACAGGCCTTTTGTGACAGGCAAGAAAAAAAAAGGAGGACAAGGAGCAATACAAGGAGGATCGTTCCACTTTCTTTCTTTCATCCCTGTGAAACTCCTACCAGTCCCCTGGTGCTAAGGTCCTTCAAGGCTATGCTCAGATAGCCTGCTGCACTTAAAACCTGATTGCTGCTGGAAAGAGCTGGCCTAAGCTGAGGACCTTGCTATATACAGTCCCTGTCATTCAGAGCAAGCACTGAGTGAGGTTTATGAGTTCCAACAAAACTTATCATGTTTCTTTTAAGAAAAACCTTACCCTGTCCTTTTTGGTTACATAGAGAAATGAAAGGGAGGACAGGGGGCAAGGAAATCCCATGATATTTGGCTACATAGACCTGAATATAGAGTAATTTCCTTCACTTTAACTTCTGTCAATCACAAACTCAATAACTGTGTGAATAAAGACAGCAATATTTCTTCCAGGAACTGGAAGGATATGTTAATGTAAAGAGAATGTCCTGGTTTAAGCCATCTAAATGTATGTTTTTGAGTAATAAAAAGACCTGTCAAGGATTGAGTATCTGATTCCTTACAACTGAAGGACAAATCTTTTTTTTTTTTTCTTTTTTTTTTTTTTTTTTTTTTTTGCTGGGAGGGTTTGGGGGTTTTTTGGTTGGTTGGTTGGTTGGTTTGGTTTGATTTGATTTTTTTGTTTTAGAGCCTTCATTTTTCATAAAGTATCTTGGCAAATATTAAAAGATGCAAAGTCTGTTTTGTGAAAATGGGTATTAGAAATTCTGTTTCTGAAAGTATGCAGTTTTTCATTATTTTTAAAAACCTAATTTTTCACTGTGACATACAAATACTTAGCCATGTTTTCTAAGTTTTGTCAGATCACTCTTGAGCACTGGCTAAGCAATTGTTCACATGCAAAGTATAAGCTCCTAAGGATGATTTCAAATTTCTTTTTCACATCAACACTGTAATATCTATGGGTTGTCTACTGACACCAAGAGTGTTCTTCAATTTTTTATCCCAAGAAAATTCCTTGCCACGTTTAAGAAAATCTAATGTATTCCCAGCGTACCTTTACTTTCACCCTGGCATATATACAAGGTACATATTCGTTGTATGCACAGCATATTTATATAGCTCTATATGTCATGCAGATGTTGTTGATAAGCCATATATGTATATATATGTGTATGCCATATATCCACACAACATACACACCTAGTGCTGCCTCTCATACCCTTACTGGTCTGTGCCTGCATGCTCTTGGGAGCAAGCAAAGAAAAAAATATGAGGAAAGTCTTAGGATATTGCAGTAAGTTCTATGTTATATTCTGTATGTTATTGTAGTAGTTTGTTATCATAATTGTCCCTGTGGACATTGAAAAATTTTTTGTGCCTCTTTTAAGAGTTTATCTTTTCCAGCAGTCCAGTGATCTATTACATTCACCTCTATCTCTCCACTTTGTTAACTGTTTCAAACAACTCTGCATGATAACTGAGCCACACTTTTCCTTAGAGGAGCAGAATTGGCATGATTATATCAGGTTGCACTGACTTACCTTACTCTTTAATTAGGCTTTTCAGGGCATTCCCCTGAGCAAAATTACAATTTGCCAAGGTGTAATTTGCAGGATTTTCCCAGGGTCCTGTTTCAATCAGAGGAAGCAAATAAGTGACTTTCCTATTTCAAGCACAGTTACCATTTTAAGGATAAATTTCTTTTCATTAACTCTGCTGGTTCATGCTTACTTCAGGCCTGTCAAATGAATATTCTGCTGTCTAAGTTGCTGAGTTCCTCCAGATCTTCCTCCTCTGAGACTTCAATCTCTGTCAAGACCATGCTGTTATTTCCATTTTAGAAGTGTCCTTGGAATAGAAATTTCCCCAATGGCTTCTACAACAGGGACTGAAAGAAATTTTTTCATTGGCTGCTGAGATACTTCACTCACTTTTTTAATCGCTCACCATGTCATGATTTCTCTTCAGCCACACATACAGATTCCTTGCTCCTAATGTGTTTTAAGCGGGTGCCACTTTTTCCTTACCATACTTAGCTCTGCATCTCTGATTTAATCATAGAATCATAGAACCATAGAATCATTTAGGTTGGAAAATACCTTTAAGATCAAGTGCAACCATTAACCCAGTACCACCATGTTCACCACTAAACAGTATCCCCAAGGGTGACATCCATGTGTTTTTTCAACACTTCCAGGGATGGTGATTCCACCACTTTCCTAAGCAGCCTCTTCCAAGGCCTGAACACCCTTTCAGTGAAGAAATATTTTCCAACATGCAGTCTAAACCTCCCATAGTGCAACTTGAGGCCATTTCCTCTTCTCCTATTGCATGTTACCTGGGAGAAGAGACAGAAGGTGCCCTCCTTTCAACAAACAGAGCCCTGGGGAACACCACCTGTGACCAGCCACCAGCCCGACTGCATTTACCTTCAGGTACCACCACTCTCTGCACTCAGTCATCCACCCAGTTTTTAACCCAGTGAACAGTCCACATGTCTAAGCCATGTGCAGCCAGTTTCTCCAGGACAATGCCATGGAGACAGTGTCAAAGTCTTTACTAAAGTGCATGTAGATGACATCCACAGATTTTCCTTACCTACTAAACTTGTAAACAGATGTTCAACTTGTAATAGAAGTTCAGGTTGGTCAAGCACAACCTGCCTTTCCCAAACTCCTGCTGGCTGGACCTGGTTCCCTGGTTGTCCTCCTCGTGCTGTGTGATGGCAATAAAAATAATCTGCTTCACGACCTTCCCTGGCACTGAGGTCAGGTTGACAGGCCTGTAGCTCCCCGAATTCTTCTTCCAACACAAATAATCACTCAATCATTGCAGACATAGCCCACAGCCAAGTCAGTGCGGCCCTCAAGGAATAGTTGTCCATGCAGACCTGCTGGGCCAGACTATCCACAGGGGTCTTATAAACTTGCTTCAAAGTAAGGATTTAAGCAAAGGCATATGTCATGTACTTGTTAGCCCAAGGACTCTCAGAAAGAGACTCCGATGTAATATAATGCACACTAATGTTATGTTTTTAGAACATTTTTGTTACCTCAGTGTCTTAGCATAAGCATTCAGACACTTTATTTAATAGGATATTTTCAATTAAGGTCTCAGAAAAAACTGAGTAGGGAGCAGAGAATTTGACTCAATGATTGAAATTTATTTAAGACTCTGTTGCTGACAACCAAAACCTAAAGGGACAACATAATACAGAGCAATGAAGCCATTACTCTGAATTTATCTCTGCATTGTCATGAAGATAGTTTAGTTTCACTTCCATAAAAACAAATCGAATTTTCTCGGGATGTTTTTTCTTATTTTCTTTTTTTTTTAGCTTTGAGTTTTACACCGTAGTTCTGGGGAAAAAAACATTATGATTAATATTTTAAATATTGGGTAAATGCTATCTCCCTATTAAACTGGTAGTTAAACTTCCTTGCTCACACGTACTCACAGTCACAGTACTCCAAAACAGCGCAATCATCACGTAAGATGAAAAGATCACATAACCGAGAAAGGGGGTTCCCTGCATGTATCTAGATAGTGATAAGTATCAAGTTCCTTTTGCTCCATTTAAGATATTTATTAGACACAGAAAAACTGGATTATTGCCATATAGTACATGGAATTACATTTTTAACTAATTTGGAGGATTTGAATGTCCTTTCAGGAGTGCTTTCAAAGAAGGAGACAGAAGGATCTCTCAAGGTGGTTCAGGAGATATGAGAAAGATTTTTCTAAGAGCTTGAGCATTTCTTTATATGCCACATAAAAAGGGCATATATTTCTTTTTCACTATTCAAAATTATCTATAAATCATGTCACAATAATTGTTCAGAATTTCCCTTACATTAGGAATGCCTTGTGTGAATTATTGCTCAATTGCACTGGACAATGCAAAATCACCGTCAAGGCATGGTATAGCTCCCACAATTTGTTTGGGGGAAAAAGGAATTTCTCAGAAGGGTTGAATAGATAATACCACTGACGGTTCCTTTAGCCTTTCAAAACCCAGTTGTTGCTATCCTTAGATAACAATACATTATTGGATTCCCAGAATTTGCCATCATCCATTAAAATGTGGTTTTATGCAGAAATTTGGCTCTAACACTGTGAGTTCAAGTATTTTACTCCTGAAATGATGCCCTTATACACTGTCACCTAAAAACCTGACAAAAGTTAAAAGTCATATGAAAATCGTCAAATGCATCTTAGGAAGGTACCTACAGCTACAAGTGCCTTCAGTAGTGTTCCAGTACTGCAGGCAAAAGTCCAAGAAATAAAGTTTGCAAACTGATAGCCTGTATGTGTGTGCCTTTGCATATGCAAAAAGTGCACTAAAATATCCACACCTGTATGCAGTCCGCCCTCAACCACGTCTCCATTGTACTAACAGCTCTGCAGTCCCAATCTAGATAATTTTACATTTCTCCTTATCCCTCTCAGATCCAGTTATGCAAGGATCAAAATTAAATCTGTTGCAATAGTGAAATGTAATTCAAATTTCAGTCATATGAAGGGGATGAAAATGTCTTGTCTGTCTTGGAGTATGGCATAAAAGAGAGCAATAATTTCAGAAGAGAAAGAAATATGGGTATTTCAGTGAGTTATTGAGGAAAGTGTTATTAACTTCACATGAAGTGTGGCATAGCCACAGCTTTCAGAACTGTTCTGGCACATCTGTGAAGTGTTTTTTGCATGGTGTAGTTAATAGCACTATTTCTCTAAACTACTCACTATTAATATATAATTTGCCTCTTCATTGTTATTACAGTTAGAAAAAATACATTCTCATATAATTTCGAATTTTATTGATTATAATGCACCTACTCAGCTATGTCAAATGTAGGTCAATCATAAAAACTTTTATCCAGCAATTTTTAACAGAGGAGAACTTTGCGTACAAATTACTATATGACAGACAATAATTACAAAGCCATGTGAGACAGAATGGTGAAGAAAATTCCCGGGATGATTACAGGTGAAAATAAAGTGTGGGTAGATTTAAGGAGAACTCTTTTGTATGCTTTTGTGAAGAAAATCTATGAACTTTATTTTTGTAAAGGAATTTTCACAAAAAAAAACCCTCTTTCTGGTTTTGTTAAAATGACAGCCTAATGAGTAACCAATGTGAAGCCGTTAACTGAGAAAGGCACAGATGCTTTGGGAATTTCTCCTGGTGTACTGCCACGAGCTTTGGTGACTGCTTCTTTTGAAGCTTCTGGAAGTCTTTATCCCTGGATATTTTTAGTCCTGGATTGGTCCAGTCTCTGGCTGCTGCTATTGTTCATCTCACAATAACAACAATAGCACTTGGCAGTGACATGTGATGCTAAGATGTTTTAGTGATGCTATACGTACTTCCATTAATTTTCAAAATAGCCTTTTAAGTATTACTAGCTACTTTTTCTGGGTTTTTTCAGAATAAGAAGATGAGATACAACACACTGAAGTCACATATCCAAAGTTTATTGTCAGCTAAATACTAAGACTCTCCAGCTGATATCTATTGGCTATCTATTAGGCTTTATTTAGGCTATGAGACCTGGTCTGTTACATTTGCAAAAACTTTTCTGCAGAGATTTACTTTTTCTCAGAAGTTTCACTTGGAAGTTTGCTGTGGAAGGTATTGCAGAGAATTCAACACTGAATTTTCATGGTTAAAAACTTAATCCAAATGTCAAACTCATCTACATGAACTAAGATATGCAGGTTTGCATCTTATTGGTAACGACTGCATTCCAGTGAAAGCCAAAATTTCTTTCTCACTTCATATTTTGGACCTGCATTTAGAGCTACACCCAGGTGAAATGCCGTGCACCTCAAAACACATTAATTGGTCTGTCAACACATTTAAGTGTTGTGCGTTTGCAGTACCCTGATAGAGGGACCAGACTTTTGCGGGAATTGTGAAACCATCAGGACTACAAAGCCAAACTCAGGTCTCAGATACTGCTCTCAAAGTTCATTATGTTTGAACATATTCACCCCTTACCTCCCCTTTCCTATCCTGCATTGACTGTTGTTTTCTTTCGGGTTTTTGAAACCCTTCTTCTCTCTAAAACAGACAGAAAAAGTTAAAGGTGAATGCTTTCATTTCACATGAAATTGTACAACTCCAGAGCAGTGAGAGGTTTACATTTTATTTACATATTTATGTACATTTATCAACAAACAAAATCTTTTCAGGAAATATTTTGCGTTCTTCAATGTGGCAGACACGCAACAGCAATGAAAGTCAACTCTCTGAGTAGATTTGGGCCCTAAATGGGATGGAGTCACCTCACTTACAAAAGAACATCAAAATAAATCCTGGATTTTTAATAAATATAAAATGTTGTGACCTCTTAAAACATCTTTTAAGAAATTAAAATTTTGATCTATTTCAAAAGAAATTAAGTAGTAGCAATTAGTGGCAACAAGCTGTCTGGAATTAATTTTGCCATTCCTTGGGAGCAGCGTATTCTCCGGTTCCCACACAGCTGGATCTGTGAGGAACACCACCAGAACATAAGGATCTATGCCATTATTTGCAAGCCTATAAAACAAATATTCAGTAATTCCTAAGGTAAGCATATTGCAGTTTTGACCTTATTCCCACCTGCTGTTCAATGACATCTCTTGATTGATCATCTAACGTATGTAGGAATAGAATCTCAAATGAGGGATTAAAATAAAATTACTCCCACAGCAAACATAATCCTAGTCAATATTTTATAAAACCTTGACTTAGGTGATCATTTCATTTGCGTTCCTTTTAATAAAAGAAGATTTACGTGGTCTATGATGGCACTAACCTTTTCCTTGGATGGGTAGCACATCTCATATATTTACGTAATTATCTGATAGATCTCTTGAATTATCACAAGGGGAAAAAAGCATGAAAACATGTCAAAACTATTTAAAGGGACCATTACATGCAGTTATCTGTCCCTACCCTGTTTTCATTTCTCTACTGATATGATGCCACAGCCATATCAAAATCTTTGGTCACTGCTTGGGAAAAAAACCTCATGATTTTTTACACTATAAAAGAAGAAACTCAGTCCCACGACAAATTAAGGATTTCTTTTCCTATCCAAAAGCTATTAAGATCACTTTGAAACTACTTAGTCAGATTTTGGTCAATTCTTATTCAAAATCTTTCTTTGTCCTTTCTCTTCCTCCTAGTAATGAGGTTTGCTATTCCCTCTTGAGCTAAAATAACTCTTGCACAAAAGGCTGTAAGAAAGGACAGAGGTGGCCAGAGTTTAAGTGACATCTAAATGGAACATTGACCAAGTGTTGGCCCTCTGCACATGGTTAATTTAACAGATTAAAATGTGTATTAAGTAACTGGAAATAGAGAGTACAAAAGAAATCTTCTGGCCATGTGACTTCATACACTGTGGTTTTGCTTGCAAATGTGGCTACTTGTAAAGATCATAGCATGTTCATTTGGGATTTTTCTTCCTTTCATCTTCTGCTACTGCTTCCTGTTAAGAGTAATCTATGTCATACTAGAGAGCAGATGTGGTGGAAAACAATTAATAGAATTTAAAACATAGAGAAAAGCAATAAGGTGAGTTGTCTCCTCTTAGATTATCAAAAGGAGCTTTGAAAATCCATCTCTTTGATTCCTCGTACTTTGTTTCATGCCTTTGTAATACAGCTACAGATGTGTTGTGAGGCGAAGGTTTTTTGTACTTTCAGGGAAAACTGGGAATAAAGGTCTGCAGTGCACAAAACGTACATAAACATTATACAAGCTGCTATTATTAAGTGTATAGGTTGAAAAAGAAAGACATTTAATAAAGGCAAATTAAATTTTTCAGAAAAAATTAGCATCACCACATCGTCATCTAGAAATTCAGCAGCTCTGTTTATTGTGTGTTTTTACTATGAAAGCTGGTTTATTGCTTTGAAATAGCACTGAATCATAAAAAGATCGATCTGGACATGAAAAGATGTTTGATTTAACTATTCTTTTCACTGAAAAGAGAAAAAAATTTTCCATATATAGTTGTAATGTAATAATAGGGAATTTATTTTATAATATTATTTTGAAAGCCTAGACCAAAATCATGAATCTGCTGCCTAACCCTTTGGGTTCATTTAAATTAATCAAACACATTTCAATGTGCCGGGCAATTTGATACACACACTTTTGTCAACAAGAGAAAGAACAGTGTATATGTAATATTGCATTTTTCACCGTATTCAAGAGTCCATTTTCCCATAACTGCTTAATGTTCTCCACATAAACAGGCACAATTATCTCCACACAGCTTTTTCTGCAATAACTGTAATGATGGTGAATTTGGTTTTAGCCAGCTTTTCCTACGTACTGTCTTCAGCTGCACCTTCCTTCTGCCGCACCCCATGCCCAACAGCACCTACCATACAAAGATGCTGCTGTAGTGCTACGTTAGCAAACTTCACTGGAAATGTAAGCTGAACACACCTTACTCAGAAACTCTGAGTTGCTTTTATTAGCTGGAAGTTTCATGTTTTCTGCTTTGGTTCATATTATACAGTTCAGCTCTTCTCAATATCTTTGCAGATTACATTTCTTCAGTGAAATGAATTGCAGTTTTACTCTTCAGTTCTTCCAACAGCCTGAAGATGGTTTAACTTCATTCCTTATGTTATTCCTTAAACTAGGCCATGCTTTCCCCCTCACTTCTTCAGGGAAGCTCATCAGAAAAAGGGAATTTCCCAGCACTTGCTCCCTGGGACCTCCTTTTCCTCCCAGGAAAGAGGCCAAACCAGCCACTGGCCTAAGGCAAGCCTTTTTTGTCTTTTTCCCTGGCCTCGAGGACTCGCAATAACTGGAAACATAAGGGCAAAGCAGTGATTATATGAACCCCAGGGATGTAATCTAAGAGAAAGACACATGGGGTAGTTACAACCCTGCCCAGCACTGAATCTGGGATATTTGAACCAGAGGGGAAGGAGAATTTTTGGCACTTCTTATTGCATCATTTGTCTTCCAGAGCAACCACTCCCCACTTCCCAGAGGGTGGCTGGACATACCTAAAACAGAGAATAGATCTTTTGTTTTCCTATGATTCCATGAGAGGCCCTTGCTTTTCCTTCATTAAACTGTCTTTATCTTGACACATGAGGGTTTATTTCCATCTTATTTTCTCCCTCTCTGTCCAGCTGAGGAAGGCGAGCGATAGAGAAGCTTGGTGGGCACCTGGCACTCGGCCAGGATCAACCCACCACACAGCCTTACATAACACAGACTTTGTGACAGTGATTCATGGTTTGAAACTGAGCACCATCTGTGCTCTCAGAAACTTCCCCAGCCAAGGTGAAAGGTGAGGCTTATCAGCTGTATCCTCTTTGCTTTCTAAGTCCATCCAAAGCTGTCCAAAGGACAGCAAAATCCTAGCACTAATAAGATTGTGACAGACAGAGTCTTCCATATGTTCCAGTATCAATGCACTCATTGAGAAACTGTCCTTAGTCTTGTCATGTCTGTGCTGAACTAATGAAATGCAGTGCAGTCCTGTTGCTCTCTCTAAAATGCTCTAATCTCAGCCTCCACCCTCTGGCACACTGCAGCGCCCGTTTGACTGAAGCTGTTGCCACATTCTGCAGTTCCTGTAATAGGTAGAGAAGTCCTGTTTATGGTTCATAAAATAGGCTGCTTCTGTGGACATACTTCAATGACAGCCATTAGTGATTTACTCATTTGAATTGGTTCTCTGACCTTTAGAGGTCATAGAGAATATGTTAAGTAAATCGGATTCACATTTGATCTTTTATTGCCCTTTTTATACAGAAAGAAAATCAAAGCAAAAAATAAATTTTAAAAAACCACAGAGCCCAAAGCTTTCTTTTTTATTACAGGTAGAGGTGATTTAAACTTTTTTTCCATAATTGCATAATAAAAAGAGACTACTGTAATTCCATATAACAAAAGAGTAATACCTCTTTCAGGACTTTAGAATCTATTTGCAGACACGCATTGAAAATGAAGCAAATTAATATTTTTTTCAGGGTATGCAGGTAGCCGCAAGATTTTGCCATTAATAATTCTAAGGGCAGTAATAATGCAGTCTCACACAGCTGGTTTAAAATGTCAGTAAAGCTCTGCTGGTTTTTAAGCCTAAATTATAGTAAAATCATTAGCAATGCTGGAGAGCTTGGGAGAAGCAGGTATTTCACATTTTTTTTATTCTAGTATATAGCAAGAAAAGTTGTTTTTGTTTCCCAAAGCAGCAGCACACAGTGCTCTGGTTATTACAGCCAATGGAGTCTGATATATGTTTTGTAACACTCTTTAGGAGTCACTGGTTCAGATCAAATTCCTTTCAGGGGAGATGGATCTGTGGTCAAGTCAGAGAACTGCTCCACCCCACCAGTAAACTAGGGACCATTAAGAAGAAGAAAAAAGCAGAACACTGACCTTTCTCTAGACTGAATCTGCTAATTTCTGCTACTTTTCTAAAGTACTGTTCCAAACACACAGCTGAAATTGCCCATTGGACAGAAAGCTTGCCAGTGCATTGGTGCATCCTTGAAATGTGTATAGAAGAAAACAAACTGGAGTGAAATGATCTGCAGGTGAATAGAGAATGATGTATTAAATAGGTTCCTGGAGGCTATTGTAAAGAAAGTATAGGTGGTACATAGAGGATTTGTTCTGTTGTAAGGAAATGCTGATGCAGTTGTAAGGAAATGCGGGTAGGCCAAACAGTCAATCTGAAATCTAACCTCTTTTACCTTTTGTTTTACGTAGTGTGATAAAGCTGAGGTGGAATATGTGCTGCAGGAGAAGGCAGAACATTAGAGAGCCAAAGGATTAGTGTAGAAAAATTTCATGGAAATGGGCTTTTCCTGAAAGATTTTCAACTTTTTTTTTTCTTCTCAAAACTGGTCTGAACTGCATACTGCTTATCCCTTCACCTTTTAGAGGTTTGCGTCCATTATCAAGATTATGACTGTGGGGTTTGCATTAGTACAAACCACTCTGCTAGGGGGTTAAGAAGTGAAAGAAACACTATGTGGAAGTGACCTATTTTCTTGTTGTTGTTTCAGAACTCAGCCAGCTGGCATGGCCCCAGGTCAGCCACACCACAGAAAACCTTTTCATTCGATTTCACTGGCTGTGATATTTCAGAGGAGAGAGAAAGAGAGAGATTTCAACTCCTTTGTGCTGCTTTGAAGCTTCTCTAATCATAGAATCATAGAACGATTTAGGTGGGAAAAGATCTTTAAATCGAGTCCAACCGTAAACCCAGAACTGCGAAGTCCACCAATAAACCATGTCCATAAGTGTCATCTTAGTGTACTTCAAATAGGAAAACAGGTAAGAACAAAATAATCCCCAAAAATCTGTGTATTAGTACCTTTAGAGTAAAAAGCTACATTTTGACCACACAATTAAAAAGCACTCACAGAAGGATCTTATCCCAACTCCTTAACCACTTTTTAAACAAAAAAGGCTTTTATATCCACAAAGCTTTTTATTTTTATTCAACTTTTTCACCTCTTGGATTTTTAATTGAGCTGGAAAGTGATGAACATAATTTGAAAATTTATGTCACATACAAAGCTAGCATCCTTCCCTGCAAGAGGAGGATTCTTCACCTACCCTGTGCCACCCTGCATCATGGAGCCCGGCACTGCAAATATACCATTAGCATCTGACAAGAAGATTATTCTTTCTCTTTGAAAAAATGCCCTAAGACTTACTAGAACCAGAGTGAGAAAAGCACTGGCATCTAAAAGGGGCAAGAGCTGACAGTCTAATGGTTTCCACAGAACCCACAGGTTTCCTCCTATGTGGCAATTGATTTGTTTTCTGCCAGATGCATCGACAAGTGAGACTTGTTTTTCAGACTTGATGTTCTCCAGAGACCTGTCTGTCCTCAAGATGTAAGGGACAAATAATCCATCCTATGGGCTTTGCCAGGTCCCAGGCAACTGCACAGAGGAGCAAAAAATTGCCTTTTCTTTCACTTAAGTGAGCTAGGACCCTTTTTCCCACAGAAGCCATACTGTATTTAGTCTCCTGTAGCACCTACTCCCAGCCCCTGAGTTGTCATGGAAAGGGTCACTGTGTAAGGGAGGAAGCAGAATACAATAACAGAGGATGTGTCTGAGGAGCTGAAGGAGAATGACTGTGCTCAGGGCAGCTCCTTACTTCTTTAGGCCTCCTGGATGCTCTGCTTCCTGGAACAACTGGTGGTAGTACAGAGCTCTGTGCATGGAAGTCAGGGGTACAAAACAAATCCCTTCCAGGAAAGCATAAAGTAAAATGAATTAAGAATGGCACCAGAATTGGAGGAGATACAAATGTGAACATCTATCACATGAGTCTGTTGTTTGTACTCAGAGGGTTGTTAATTGCTTTGTTGACTACCTGAAGGAAAGCCCTGTCTCGACATGATATAAATTGTACAGCTGAACAAAGCATACCCAGTGGTCTAAATCTATAAGGAACTTAGTGAACAGTGATTTGAGAGAAGGAAAAGACATGACAAATGAGATTTTAAATTTATTGTTCTATAATTGTAATTTATTTTCTTTGGTAAATGTTAGCACCAAAATGAATACTGAAAACTCAGGAGGTAATTGGTCAACCTTTTCATATTTAAGTGGTGTTATTAATTCAGATTGATGAGTGAAAGGGAGCTTTAAACAAAGCTGCAGGGGTACAAGAAGATTCTCTTGCTTAGCAGCAGAACCCCGATAACAGCAGAACCCCACATGCAAGAAGAGAAAGCCATATTCCTCTACGCAAGTCTCACGGTACACATCTGGCAGTGGAGGTGTGTGATCCTCCGGCACCAGCCAGCTGGTGGGAACAGCACAGCCCCAGTGTGGGCCAGGACCCAGGCATTTGCTGCAGGGACATGTCCCCCTCTTCCACAGCTACCAGAGGGATGTGGGAGACACCACTCCGCTCGCCTGGTCAGCCGTGGGAAGTGCAGTCTGAGAGACTGGCCCACTGGTCTTGGTGCTTTAGCCCAGGTGCTCAGACTTAACCTGGAACACGGGGCAGCCTTGTTCTTCCCAGCTGGCAAATTGTGCAAAGCGGAACAGACATAGTGCAGGGAGAAAAGGGAAAGCCCATCATGAATATGGTCCACAAGCAATTGAGTAATTCGGCACCAATATGAGAGAATTGTGGCAATTGTCCCTGAATCTCAGTCTTGTTTCTTGGCAAAAAAGGTCTTCAGAGGTTTTCTCTCAGATGAACTCTCTACATGATGAGTCCATCATCAAAATTAGCACTCTGCCACTAGTGTTTCCAGCTGCTGTCTACTCAAGGTTTCCCAGATACAGTGAAATAGAAAAATCCCTCTGCAATCTCATTTGTATCTGCAAATTTTCGTTGCTCTTTCCTTACTATCTCTACCCTTCCACACACATAGAAGTCAGAACACAGAAACTGCACAGCCGGGGAAGTGGACTTGGACCACATTCAGGAGCCTGAGTGTGTGAAGGAGATTCCCAGACCACTGCCTTGGGTGATATTTACAATTTTACCTAAGGCAGACTCCTGAATTGAAAATATGCTGATACATAAATACACAGTTCTGCTGACGAAAACAGATCTTATATTTTTCCGCAAGGAAATACTGAAATAATTTCACCTCTGTTAGGTCAATATCAGGCATAAGGGGGGAAGTCTAACTAAAAAGCTCATCGTGCCTAGGAATGTACATGACTTTAGCCATAAATGATCTTTCGCAATCACTTTTCTGAAGAAAGCAGCAACAGGATTGTTCTATAGGCACGAAAACAGAGCTAAATACCAAAATCGTTTGCTGTAGGAACATCCTTGCTGCACAACAGCTTTGGCACGGGTACATCCCTGGGCATCTCCCAGGCAGTGCAAAACGAGTATAAAGCTCGCAGCGGAGGGAAGCTGAGGGAAGCGGAGGGGAGGGGAGCGAGTGTCCCGGAGCCCTGTCCCGCAGATGCGGTGCTGGCGGGCGATGTCGCTGCCCCTGCAGGCAGCAGTTGCCTGGCAACTCTCGGCTCCAGCCGCATCCTGAGCTGCTCTGTGCGCCTGCCTCTTCCACCCACCCATTGCATTTTAAGCAGGAAACAATTCTTGCCTTATCGACTGCAGAGCCCGTTAAAGACTCCCAGTAAACAAAAACTCAGACAAACTAAATCAACTGCAGGAAAAAGTCAGGCTAAGACACATTGCTCTTCTCCATCTCCCATGCCTTCACTTTGAAGACTCTGCCATTTGAAGCGGAGCTCAGTGTTGGACCGGGGGCTTAGTGCACTGTGCTGGCATTTTCTCTTGGAACCAGAGGCTTGCAGGCCAGCTGACTAATTAGAGGCACACACAAGCAAGGAGCTGTCCTGAAATAACAGGCAGGGTGGATAAGCATGCACTTGGGATTTAGAGTTAATATCCACTGGAAGAAATTAAATCTTGTTTGAGTGAGTGGGTAGCCAGATCATGATGGGAAGGGGGGCAGTTTGGCATATAAGAACAGTCTGGTGAATCATGCTGAGAAATTAATAGATATTTTAAAAGTAGTCCATCACAAAAAGGACTAAACACCTTCCTCTGATGAAATAGGGAGAAAACCACTGTTAAAAACCTGACACAGAGAAAAAGAATGCTTAACAGCTAGGACTAAGGCTGTGAAACTGTGATATAATAGCTCCACTGAATGTTATATAAAGATTTACTATCTACTAGGCATGAAGCTGACTGATTTAATACAAACTTCAGTTCCATGTGATAGCTAGCAGATAATGACATATCCTGAGGTAGAAGCATTTGAAACCTTTTTCAAATCACTCATGGACCATCTGCACGGGCGTCTCTCTCTGATACATGCCCTGAGTTTGCCGTATTGCAGTTAGCTTTTTTTTTTT
>VYZQ01007006.1:0-10933 GCA_013400655.1 Mystacornis crossleyi | reverse complement strand
ATTCTTAGATCTAAGAGATACAGATATAAATAGATAGAGATTAGATATTGGTATAGATGATATAGATATAGATGATATAGATCTAGTATCTCCATCCCATATAAATATCTGTAAAGAGTCATGTATTGTGAAGCTTTAATTCCATTCTTTCAGCAGCATAAAAAAATCAATATTAAATGCCCTTCTGTTAGTTTTCCTGACTCACACATATCACATCTCAAGATATTTTCCCTTGCATCTTAATCCTCCATCCTGCATCGTGGATTTAGAAGGAGAATTGTTAACCAGGGCAGTTGCCTTCAAACTTCATGTGCTTCAGTATGGTACAATCACCAGTACTGGAAAATCAGTGCAAACACACACAGGCAGGTTTGCTCACGTTTTGCCTTCTGAAACTTCAGGAGGAAATTCTGCAGGGTTTCTGCAGAACACAAATTATCACACATTTAGTCCAACCTTCCTGCTTCATAGCTGCTCCTCTAATCAGCTTTGCCAGTTCCATCCATGCGTAAGGATCCTGATTCCCTTGGACTCACCACCCCCAGTCCCCTAAGCTGGAGAGGACAGGGTGGGAGTGTGCCACCTCAGATTGTCTCACTGGTAAAGATTTGTGGGAAGTAATCGGGATCAAAAGGCATTTGCTTAAATTAGCTTTATTGTTATTATATAAAGCCCAAGAAACCTTCACAAGGGAGAAAGTTTTCCTTGAAACTTTGCGCTTTAGGGGTATTCAGGCCCTAAAAATTTCCAGAATTCTACTCATAATTGGTTACATTGTATGCATGTCATTAAAATCATCCCCAGTGTATTTGTCCAAAATAGATTTTAAAAAAACGAAATACAGAAAATTCCAACTTTTTGCCCTTCCTGACAGAAATCATTCCATTTTGACCACCTGATGGGCCCTTGGGGTTAATTAGAAAATCCCCATCAAGAGCTCAGAGGCCAATATCAGCTGTCAAAATCCCACATTCCCCTCTTTCACCTCTTTCAAGTGCAAAACAACCTGTGTCTGAAGATGTGCCAGAGAATAAAAGGGCACACCACAACCACTGTGGGCTCTGACTTAGACCTATTCATGGCCTCACTACTATGAATACAGCAAAATCTCAAATGAAAGTTTTAATCTCCCCACTGCATTCAATCCAAAGAGAAAAGGGCTTCCCTTTTAACAATTTCCCCCCTTAAATCTTTTGTGTTGCCGTGCTCCTGAAAAAGCTGAGATTTTGCTCAGCCCCAGCGAGGGCTTTTGCCACAGAAAGCACTGCACCTAACCCCTTTGTGCTGACATAAGAGTAAAGGTCTGCTCAGACCAAAAGTAACTCATGCAAAAGGCCTTCAGAGGGTCTAAATACAAACTGAACAAGATCAGAGTTAAAAGTGCAGGCATCTGATCTTACCCAGCTTGCCTTCCACGCTCCCTTCCCTTGTTCCCAAAGGTGCATGGTAAATGCAAAGATGAGTGGGCAAAAACAAACATTGGGGGGAAAAAATCAGATGTACTAATGCTGGAAGATGAAGACAGAAAAGTCCTGTTACTCCACGTCGTCTGCATCTCAGCACCTCTCTCCAGGTCAGATGAGATCTCTCTCCTATGTACAGGTGAATACACTACACCAGAAAATTGCGACTCATTATCCCAGTGACCACCAGCTGCTCTCCTCTCCCTGTAAGCACACCCCACTTTCAGAAAAGTCAGTAATAACTTAATTTTGCACTCAAGTTTATGAGTGAAGGAAAACAGAGAAGGTTATAATTTCATTAACTGCTCGGCCATGCGCAGGCACAATAACGGTGTGAAAGGAAAACCAGAAGACGCAGCAAGGATCTTCAGATGTGCCACTCCATCTTTTTGGGTTTGGGGAGATTTTTTGTCACTTCACCACAAAACACACTTTTCATCCCATTTCACTCAGAGCAGAACATTTCTTCCCAGTGCCCCCAGCCTCGGAGAACACCTCCTGGGCTCACTCTTTGTGCCCAGCCCCTCTCACCGACACGAAGGCGACGCGGTTTTCTGTCCTTCAGAGGGACCGTGCTTCCCCCCTGCCCAGGACTCCTTCTCTCCCCTTCAAGTGATTATTGTTTTGGTTTTTTCTCCTCGTGAGCAGTAACACCTACATTGTATGGGGAGAGACAGCGAGCATTCATACCCCTCAGAAAGCCATTCACTCCAGGGCAGCTGGAGAGGCTCAGTGTTTGGCTTGCCCTCTTCACTCTTGGATGAGTTTTGTGCAAAGCTCAGGCTTGGAGTCCTTTCCCTCCCAGAGCCAAGCAATTAATGAGAGCTGGAAAAAGGAGAGAAAATGTTGCAGGGTTTTGTCTTCCTTCACAGTTTGTTGTTTTTATGTTTGTTTGTAGCTAAATTATGTTGTCTGGTTGCCCTGGAAGGATATAAAAGCATACTTGAGGAGGAAAAAAGAAATTATGTTTAGTTAATTAATATGTCCTTGGGCTTTTTTCTTTTATACTAAAGGTTTGGAAATAGCACCTCGTATTCATGGAGCAGTGAGTCAAACTGCTGCTAGAAGAGAGACCACTGGCCAAACAAGATTTGGGGTGTTTTAATTTAGTATTGCCCTACTTCAGATGGTGGCTCACCTCTTTTCTGAGAATGTTTTTGCAGATCAGAGTTCTAAAGGTCCTAACAGGCTGTTAACAACTTTTCTCCCCTGAGAGTTGTGCTGTACTGACCAGGATCACATACACAATAAAGCCTATAAAAAAATTGAGGAAAACGTTTAAAAAATAACCCCCCTCACAGTTTCACCCAACTTCCCATCTCCTTTCCACTTTTTTTGCTGTTGATGCAAAGCCACTGGGTTTTCAATTGCATGTTATCATCATGCTTTATTTTTATTAGAGATGCACCAAATACCTCCCACCCCCTCAACATTACATGAGCCACCCTTCACTAGAAAGTTTAAATTTTCATGTTCTCTTTAGTGAACGAGATCCTATAATAATGGAATAAACGGTGTGGTTTGGCTCTGGTGAGCCAAGCACTAAGATCAGCGAATTGGTTTTGTTGTTTTGTTAGTGATAGATTATATAATATACCGTTTGTTCTTAGGAAAATACAAAAGTAATGTAAAAATTTCCATCACTGGTGCAAAATGAAAATAAACACCAGGGATGAATTTCATTCTTAGTTTTAACTTGAGAGAAGCTGACTGTATTAAGCCACTGAAATAGCACAGTGTAATTATACTGTGATGAATCCAATCAGACAGGATCATTTAATGTGAGTGTCATGGTGCACCCATTTCCTACTGGTGGCCAAGGCAATGTGCTTCATATCCAAATACAATCACTGTAAAATAATTTTACTAGAAAATTGATCAGCAGCAAGTGCTGTTGTGTTCTATGACAGAAAATTCTTTTTTGTCTTCCTTTTGCCTTTACTAATACTAAAATAATAACAAAATGTAATGAAATAATTATATCATTAACACTAACAATAAATAATATGAGAACAGATTACTACAGCAAGTAATTTTGTCATGTTATTTTCCATTGTAGCATAGCATTTTGCTATTTAAACCTAAAAATAAAGGTAAGTAAATGCAAACGTTTTTGGATGATTTAGAAGGCTGTGCAGCCTGGATGGGAATCAGAAATACTCCTGTCAATCCAAAGTAAGTGTCAAACTGGCAGTGAAATCCAAAACTGAAGAGTTTAAACACTCCCTTCACACCCATTGCACAGACAAACGGGGGGAAAGAAGGAAAAAGGAGCCTGAAGGCCTCACTTAGATGATGGTTCACTGTGTCAGGTGCTGCATAAATACGTAGCAAATGGGAGTCAAGGGAGTATTTAAAAGGAAACTGAATTGCACATGAGAGCCTGGACACCCTGACAGTGCTGAAGAAATAGACATGGAGCTGTAAGTATTGCAAATCTGTTAACTTGTAGGTGGCAAGGAACTGTGCTAGGGGATAAATCAGAAGGACTTTAGGCCAGGGAGGCCAGTGTGTCCTGGGGAAGGGTGTGGTTTGCAGCTGGTATGGAAACAGGCCACCCTCCAGGTCCCTTCCTCCCACAGTTACTGCTTCTGACTCAGAGCCATCCTTGCCTTTTCCTGAGCCACACGTACTGGTTTAATACCCTGCAACCGCACTAAACAACTGTTTTTACGTTTATCCTGTGAATGACAGCTCTAACGAGTGGGACTTGATATGGTATAAGTCAGTGCAGGACCTGACCTCAGTGCAGGACCTGGCACTTTATTCCCATGAGTTGTTCACACCCTGGCAAGTAACAGTTTCCATGCAGTTCGCTCTGAAATAGCATTTAATGGACTGTTTGGTTGCAGGAGGAACTGGTATATGGCATGATTTAATACTGGTTTATGCGTAAAATGGAGCGGGGACACTCGGTCATTTTTATTTGATCATTTATACTTGGTCAAGGTTCTCTCGCCTACCCTTCTGTGGCAGGTTTTCTTAAAATGTCCTTGCCAATCCTGGCCAAAATGGGAGTATTTCCACAGCATCTAAAGTCCCCATGTACATACAGCCTAGAACATGGCCTCTGGTTTCCTCTTTTCATCACTTTCTCTTCTTTCATCCTTGTATAACCAAACAGAAAGTCTCTCAGTACAGTTTGAAGGTAGGACTTCAGCTCTTTCCATCCTCTCTCTTTCCTAGATCCTGAATTGATCAGACACCATTAAAAATCAGCAATTACATTTAATAGCTGGTATAAGCAGACCCTAAGCAGGGTAGATATAAGTGAGCGGGTAAGTTGTGTTTTGTGATCCTGTTTGTTACATAATTAGAGACCTGCTGATACAGGACAGCAAATGGAAACAGAGACTCATCAACCCGGATATACAGAAATGTCTCCAGGACAGTGTTTTTGCTCAAGGGGTATTTTAGGGATTGGTTGGACAATGCAGCTACCAAGTAATGATTCGGGAGATTTGATGGAAACACGGTTGTGATAGGTCTCTGGTCACTACAGTGAAGTCAAAATCCAGACCTCTATTCAGGTCTTGAGATCCCTGGGAGGAAAGGTGTAGTATCAGCAGAGTGGGGTTTGTTGAGATATGCCCAAGCAAAGGAACTTTTATGGCCAAAATTACAACTCATTTGGCCCTATGGCAGGATTTTAACAGATCTCTTACATTAAAAACAACCCTTTTATCCTGTTCAAGGAAAAAAAACCTCTCAGGATATCTCTACTTTTACCTGATTTCAGTAAAATATTGAGATCTCAGTGAAAGGCACACACCCATAAAATTTTATTGCAGATTTTATCCAATTACTTTTGGTCCCTGGAAAACTTGAATTACTCTCCTAGTATGATACAAAGATTCGATTTGGCAGTAAATTCTAAATATTGCTCCTGTAAGTCCTTTTTCCTTAAGCTTTTGAGAATCTGTCGGCTCAAAAAAAAAAAAAAAAGTGGATCTCCTCTCAGAACTGAGTCTGATGAGCTCTGACTATTGTACTGAAAGGAGGTAGAGAATCAAGAGTACCTTTGACTTGGATCCTTTACCGGATCTGTAACTAAGTTAATAATCTGTTGCCATGACTTTAGGCTCCCATTTAGCCATCATTTGAGCATCACTACCAAAACTTCATCTCTGGGTGTGATCAGAACAGCCCTTACTCTCTTCCCTAGATTCTACAGCCTTGAATTGGTGAATAGCACTTTTCTGTTCTGTGCATGCAAAGTGTTTTCGGTAAGATTGTGCCACAGGTATGGCACGAACTCCACTCCCTCCAGGAGAGATTCTCTGTTGAATAAAGACAATTCAGTGAAAACCCTAAAGCCCTCAGTGTCAGCCACAGTGATGGGCACAGTATAAAAGCAACAGATGAAGACAAACTGAGCGATGTGACAGAAGTACCAGGGGATCTGCCTATTTGCAAAATGTCTCCTGTTTGCATGTGAACACTGCTGAGCAAGCCAAAGCCCTTGCTTAGGAATGATTTAATTTATACGCCCTCAGAATGAGGTCATATCCATATCATGCAGGATCTCTATTAGCTTTACAGATGCCTTAACCTGAGAAGGTTCAAGCTCTTCAAGAGCTATTCATACTTGGCAGATTGATATAGTAACTGACAATTCACTGCCGTCCAAGTGTATCTGGGAACACAAAGCTCACATAAATATTGTCGAGCATATCCCATTGTCAGTCATTCACTTCTGCCCTTCAACTTCCTGCAGCCCTGAGAGGAAGATCATTTCTCTCGGTGTCATATGTCTGACTGACCCAGCAGACACAAAATTGTTTCCTTTCTGCCAGTAATGGGCTGTGCTCGAAATGTCAGATGCAGGTTTGTTCAACCCCAACCAACAAACAATGTGAAACGTAAGAGGACATGTGGACAGAGACTGGTGAGAAAGCCTGAAACAGCTTGTAAAGGTGTATTTACATTGAAAAAGCTCCAGGAAGAAGCAGGAAGACCTACTTGATATTTTTAATTCCGCAGTTTCATAGCAGACCTGCCTGCTTACCCAGCCTAAGCCCTTACCAAAGACCATTGCGAGCAAACAATGGGGTTTTGGTGCTGTACTCGTGGCTTTCCAGTCCAGAAATGCCCACTTGGTCCTTTGCTCTGGATTTATTACCCTCACCTGAGCCCCTCTCCCTCTGTGTCAGCTCTCAGATAGGAAGGCATGAAAAGAATAATAAAGGATGAGAAAAGCAGAAGAAATAAATGTGCAGAACTCATGGCTTTCAAACTTGGCCTGGACCAAATATTTCTGACTGATAAGTCTTGTTGAAGAAGGTCAGATGCACTCCATTCTAAATTTGGAGAGGTACTCTTTCAATTGCCTGACATGCATCTCTCTCACACACTAATTTAACCTGAAAAGAGCAATCAAATTAGGTAGATATATGTTCTAGCTGTCCTAATTCCTTTTATTCAGCCATAACCCTCTATTTCAAAAAATTGCTTTCTTTTTCCCTTGATGAACTTCCAGTTGAGTTAATGAATAAACTAATTCACAGAGAAGGCAAATGAACTTGCAGAACTGCTACAAGTGAAACCACAGACTCGTGTGGTCCCAACAGGAGTGTGACTCCACCTTCCAGCTAGCTGCTGGCAGAGCTCAGCCTCCTTGTCTGGCAGCACCCTCTAAGCATCACCTTCAGCTTCAGCTGGGCAACCCGGACAGACTGGTTTATTGTAAGCACACGAAACAACCTGGGTACATCAGCAGTGCCCATGCAACAGCTATTTTTTCATCCTGATTATTGTCACATGTACTGTTATTTGACAATTTGGACATGGCAGACATGAAAAGAAAGCCTTTTCTTCTTTTCTGCTACTCCCTTTTAATGCAATGGGAGTTACTGGAAGTAAAATCAGTTGATATCTAAACTGCAAAAATTATATACTGAGTACTAAAGGTACTAGGGAGAAACAAGAAACCCAAAACTAGAGCTTTCCTTTAAGCTGTAAGCACAAGTAATTCAATGTCTATTTCTGGTAAAGTATGGAAAAAAGTAGAACCATGACTTAATCGGCAAAAGAACTTCTTGATTTAAGTACTATGAGCACTACAGCCAGACCTGATGTAAGGAACAAGAGAGGCTGAGTGAAATTTATCCATTTACATCATTTTATGTTGCAGATGAGACCATGAAAAGAACCCAGGAGCCTTGGTGCCCTGTACTGTCTTCAGTGCCTCAGGCACCTCTTCCTTCCACAGCATCAAGGTAAACAGAAGTCCTGGACTTGCCTGAAGTGCTCCTGGCTGGTTCAGAGGGGTACATTTCATTACCCAGGTCAGTCAGACAAGCACAGAGGCTCCGTTTCATTTGCCTTCAACTTCCCCCAGATTAAACCATCAGACCCACATCAATCACTGGGTGAAAAGACATGGAGTAATTGGACTAGGAGGCTGTCAGCAGACTGAGGGCTTCTGTTCAGAAAATAGATGTCTTGGCTTTTCCTTGGTCTTGTTTATTCTTCATAAATACCAGAGCAAGACAGCAGAGTCACTATTATCTCGTAACAACGTTCTGTTAATCAGGCATGTCATTTGCTTGTATGGCCCAACCTTCTGCAGATCCCAGACATTCCCCTTCCACAAGAATTAACCACAAAAATACTGCAGCGTAGCTGCTTTATGACCATGGATAGGATCAATTTGTTTTGTGCTTTCAGACACTGATCTTGCAACAGCAAACATACAGACATTATAGCAGGCTTTTTTACATAAATAAGGGTTTTTCACCACCACCTTTCCTTTTTCAATGGCAGTTTGTCAAGATCTTTTCCCTAAATCCCAGCTTAGTAAAGACACAGCACATCCTTCCCAAACAGCTCTGAAAAGCAATCAACAGAGTGAAAGCCAGGTTAAAATAATAATTACACCAGAAGCATATTACTGGTGGGCAAAAACCAGGAAAGAAAAAGTGAAAAAAAAAAGAGGGGGGGTGGGGCGGGAAGAGAGAAAGAAAAAAAGGCTAAACAAAACCAGGAGTTAAAAGAAGTAACCAAAGAATTCAAGAAGTAAATATGAAGTTACACATTGCAGCCTGAACTCACATCATGGCTGAGAGGACCCATGGGCTTATGCAGAAACCAGAAACAAGGACCAGGAAGGGGATTAGCCCAGTGGAACCAGACTTCTCCATCCAGCAGCATCCAGCAGCATCCAGCTGCCAGACTGGCGGCAGAGCCCTGATGGGAAATGTCCCTGTAAGCCAGGACAGCACCAGTGGTATCGAGGAAGCCTCAGCACAAGATATGACCTGGACTGTGCCTGCCCAAAACACCTGCAAATGCTGAAGTTCAGGTGCAGATGGCAACGCTCTTACAAAACCCCATTTTCCATGTGCGGACACACTTCCAGATGACATACAAATTACAATATTCCTGCCTTGAAGACAAACAATTCTTACAGTGCCATTTGCTTTAGCATAACCATAATCTGTGACATCTACTTGATTCTCCCCAGGTATCCGAATTCAGAGGTTTCATCAGGAACAGTCACTGTGATCTTCCTTAACCCTGAGCTCAAGGGGGAGGTGGCACATCTCCTGTCCCCACTGTCTGTGCTGGGAATCTTTATATTTGAGCAGGAACAACTGGACTCAGAGTGAAAACCTTGGCAGTCTGCAGTAGGGACGGGTTCACTACAAAACCCTGACATCTTTAATCTTAGTGGATGCTTTAAAACTCAAGTGAATCCAAGTAACAGCCCAACTTTTCTGCAAATACTCAACTCACTCTGGCAAATATGGACCTGGAGGTTGCCTCCCACTCTTCATATGGACACTGCTCTGCTCTAACTGCATCCTGACATCCTTGATGGAAGTTTTATATTTTGCTTAATTAGGGCATGTGGGTTTTTTGCTGGCAGAATGTCTACAGTCTTCAATAAGAGCAGGATTTGGACTAGTTTTTGAAGCTTCTCACTACTGTATCTTGTGAATTTTACACACTTCTGTCCTCAGAGGTCACATGATTCCAAACCAGTCTCAATATCTGTGTGCAAACATAATATCCTTTGCCAAACAGTCAAGCACTATGGATGTGTGGATAGTAAAGAAAAAAAAATCAAAACCAAACCTTACATAACATTTTAAACATGCAGTGGAGATGCACAGCTTTTAGGAAAACTAAGGAAAAAACGGGATGTGATAGAAAAACATTCGTGTGACTGCACATGGGTGGGTGCACCTCCCCACATATTGTCTTCAATAAGGGTATGCTTCAGGAGTCATCTCCAAAAGTGAAATGGTGAGACTTGGTAAGAGGACAAGCAAAAAAAGGAGCCTTTTTCCTCTTTGAGTCTCTGCTTGGTGACAGCACTGGTGTCAGACCCACTCACTCTCCTCCCTCACCACACTGTGAAGTGCATGTGGCCAGCAGAACTGGGATCTCTCATTCCCATGTCTCACAGGATAACCAGGCTTTCACACAAACAGCACTTACATTTTGGGTGCATTTGTCTCTCCCAGTTCTTTATCTCCCCACAGAGCGTTGCTGCAGTTCAACATTTACTCCACCTACACACAGTGCAATTTTATTTAGGCTTCATTTTTATTAAATATCAAAATTTATAAAGGACACCGTTGTTGTAATTACTTAGAGCAACATCAAATACAAAAATGTAAGTGTAGCTAGACGTCAGAACACAGGGTTTTTTTTCAGGAGGGTGTCAGATTCCCCAGTGAACAAGTTTAGCCTTCGGTATTGCACATCAGGGTTGGGGGGAAAATGGCTTGAGGAGCCCTATAGAGGTGCTTTTGCTTCCCTGACTTCTCACACAATATTCTTTCAAATGAATTTAAGGCTTTTCTTGTCCAAATCCCCGCAAAAGTAACCACACTGCAGTTTTTCTACTATTATGCAAATAGATTAATCAGCCAACGCTCCAGTGAGAATTAATTTATATTTGAATCAAATGAGGCCTTAGATTCTTTATAACCCAGCCCCCAGGCCAAGGCCTGGGCTAGGTAGCAACCTCATATTATTCATTTGATGAAATGTGAACTGACATAAATACCATGGCTAACTTTCAATCCGATTACCCCGTTACCTCACATCAATGCTCTCCCAGCCATCAGCCTCCAGCGTCCCTCCTTTCACCAGCACAGCCAACAACTGACAACTCCTCCCTGATAAACAAGCACCCACGCTGCCACCTCAGACCCCCACTCTTAACCCATCATTCCTGCTCAATGGCCCTTATTCAACAAGGTACTTTATTTTGTTTGTAGGAATCGGGGCACTAAACAACACAAAAATACTGTTTTGCTGGGGCTGTGATTCAAAGCTGCCCTTTCAGAGCTGCTGAACACTTGAGGCACGAACAATAAACATCCAAAAAAGTATGGGAGCATCGTGTCCAGCCGTACATAGATAATTATAACATGTACGCACATATTTAATTTAATACAGTCACTGACATCTGTTATCTTTCATGGTCTCCTTAACCCTTAAAAAAAATAAAACAT